>PVJH01015266.1:0-54223 GCA_004026705.1 Nesogale talazaci
CTGTCCGTGCCGGGGGACGGGATGCAGCCCCGTGCTGACCTGTGCTGCTTGCCTTTGCAGGTGGAACAGGAGGATTTTGTAATGGAAGGGCATGGCAAGACCCCACCTCCTGGCGACGAAAGCAAACAGTGAGTCAAGCTTTATTGACAGGGTTCTATCACGGGCTGTCTGTCGCGCCTTGGTTGAATATACCAAGTGCACGTTTCCCGGGATGTGGTCCTTGGGATGCTGAGGGGCCCACCGCTTGCTTTGGTGGCTGCGATCCGGCCTTGCTCCCATGGGTAAGCCCCCCTAACTGGAGGCCCTGGAAAGTTGGCATGGCCTTGTTTCACACATGACCAATCAAACTTTATGTTACACTTTAGCAAAAGCTCTAAGACTCAGGATGTTACAAATTGAGCCCATTCAGTTTGGTTGATTTCCAAAAAAAGAAAGTATAAAATGGTTTATGCCCCTTTCTTGGCAAAGCCTTTCTGAAGGGAGCTGAATTCATAAGGTTGGCTCTCCGCATTCCAAGTGTGAATTTATTTGAACAGGACTTCCTGAAATTCTATTCCATTTAGTTATTTATACCTCTAGTCTTTGTTGAAATAACAAATTGTTTCCCTAAAGCAGCCGTTCTCAATCGTGGGTCATGACCCCTTTGGTGGTCAAACGACCCTTTCACAGGGGTTGCCCGATTCAAAACAGTAGCAAAATGACAGTGATGAAGTAGCAACAGAAATAATTTTATGGTTGGGGGGTGGGGTGTTCCACAACATGAGGAACTGTATTAAAGGGTCGTGGCATTAGGAAGGTTGAGAAGCACTGCCCTAAAGGAACAAAAATGATAAACAATATAACTTGGCCAACACTTTTAAGTAAATTTTAGGCATTTCTCTTGACTTCTTAAAGGGTGATTGGATTTTAAGACTGAAGTTGATAGCTTTTGGGTGGCAGGGAGTTTTCCTCCCTCTGTCACAGAATTTGAATAACCGTGTTGCAGTACAGACTGGTTTATCCTATGTCTCTTTAAAGGAAAGCCTGCTTAGGCTGATTTGAAGCACTTGACACAGCCACTGCTTTCTCTTCAGCAGTAGTTTGTTAGGCTGAGTGGGACTGTGATTGGTGGCATTTACTGACCCTCTGAAGAGGGACTCCTTTTCGTTCTCATTGTCTTCTTTTGTCTCCCTTCTGAAACATAGCTTAGATTGGATCTGTCTTCTGAAAATGATGGCTCCAAGACCCTTAGGAATGAACTGTGCAGAACGGTCCAGGCCTCCATGAGGCCAGCTTCGTTAAAGGAGAATGGTGTGTCTTGTATTTGTTGTGAATGGAAACCAGGATATTTTCGCAGCTGGTTTAATTTGCTAGCCAGGCAGTTTTAAAAATAGCTTACAATATAAATTCAAGTGTTTGCTGTGTTCTGTCGAATGCTCTCCTGGACCACATGGCCTGACGGAGTTCATTCATTTCCTGCAAAGGCCCCTGCCTGACACCAGCCCCAGTGGAATGCCGGGAGAAGCACCTTAGGGACATTGACCTGCCCCCCTGCCTGCTTCTAACTCCCCCAGCCCCAACTCTAGCCAAACGCCTTGTGAGAGAAAGCCTTCAGCTCCCATTTGCCCAGGGCTTTTTTTCCCCCAGGTTCCCAGCTTCTGTATTGGTCCCGTTATTGTTATTTCCACTTGTGTTGTTGGCACTTAGCTCAGAACCAGCCTGGGAACATGTCCACTGGACGGCCTCTTGAAATAGCCATCAAGATTTGAACCTGGACCTGTCTATATTGTGCCACGGTCTTGAACCCGGATCCTTTGCCAGCCTTGGGAGTTGGTTCCTGAAAAGTGCCTCAGTTAACAAAACTGTACTTGTCAAGATCAAAGTCTCAGGGAGACAAGAGAGTTGCGGGGGAGGGACAATGGAAATGGCTTGAAGCCTGTTTTTAAAACTGAGCTGCAGCTACAAGGTATCCGTTTCCCACACAAACCACTCTTTATCTTTACAAGCAGGCCCTCCTAGGTAACCCCGACCCTGACTCAGCTGCTTCAGGTGCTCAGGAAACCTTGCTGGGGCGCATTCTCAGACCAACAGTTTTACATTGGATGCACTGACGGGTTTTAGTTTTAACTCTTAAAGGGTGCTTGTGCCACAGCCTCACCACCACCTTGTCCCCTGTTTGGGTCCATAAGTCTCAGCCTTCTCACAGGTTAGTTCCAGGCTTTTTGTTTTGTTTTTGCTGGGCCTGCTGTGCTACCAGATGTTGAAATAAAAACACAGACATCCCTCTTTTCACCTGGCATTAACTCCACTTTGACCTGCCCACCCCTTCTGCAGTAGGAGGGAACAAAGATGCCCTGTTCTCCTGTATGCTGCCGCATACAAAACAAGGGGTCTTTCCCTTTCGGCTCTCTGTTGAAGAAGTGCATTGGCAGAGGATTATCACTCTATAGTCTGTGAACACAATTGCATCCTGGATAAGGGGATCTAGGAAATGAACCCTATCAGCTAGGATTCTAGAAGTGGCTAATGACTGAGAGACAGATGAAATTCCCGTTCACACCTTTATGATTTTAATTTTAAAAGTGATACATGCTGCTGGTAAGATAATCAGACAGTGAACATGACTATGAATGTGGGACTCCTCTTTCCTCTCGGCCTTCTCCTCCTTACCTTCCAAAAATATCTTCTGTTTATTTTAAATCAATGGCAGCATAGACCTCCCCTCACCCCCTGCAGCTGATTTCCAGATATGGAGTTGTTTGGTTCAGGAGTATGTGTATTTTGCCTTCCAAAAGAGCAAGGCGAATCTATGTTTACTACCATCGATGTTGTGTGGGTGGACCCATCTCCCCATACCTTTGACTGAAATAGTTCTTCAAATGTTGCCCCTCTGAAATTGTATTGGTTGGACATGCACTTTTCTCCTCACCAGTGACTCAGGATCTTTGTTAGTTTCCTGGCCATTTCTTTCTCTGAAGACATGACTCGTTATTCAAAGTGACCACTTCTATTTACATACTGCTCTGCGTCCATTGGATTCTTTGTTTTTATACCTTTGTAGGAGCCTTTTATACATTGGAGACACCCAACTTTTTCTATTGGGATGTGCTAAATTTCTTGCTGCCCTCATCTTTTAACATTTCTGTCTTATTGACACTTCTAAACACCTTAATTTTTTATGATGGACGGTCACCTGCAGTCTTTATTGACTTTCATTTTTGACTGCTTTGAGAAGCCTTCCTTAGCCTAATGGGTTGAAGTGACCTTCGTTTTTCTGTTTGATAGTTTTTATATTATGACCTTTAATTGAGCTGCTGCTTATTTTTGTGCATGGTGTGAGGAAGGGATCTTGAATGGATATTTTTCTAAATGGACTTCTAAGCTGTAAAGAACTACAGTCTAGGAGCACTTCTTCCCTCTCCTCTAGGGCCACTCTGAGTTGAAATTGGCTCAATGGCTGTGGGTTTGCCTTTTTTATTTTATAGCTTTAAACCAAGACCCTGGATGGCACAATAGCTAGCGGTTGACTGCCTAGTGAAAGGGTGGAGGTTTGAGCCTACAGGTGTCGGCAAACTTCTGAGACGGAAGGGCCAATCCTGTCCCTAGCAGCAATCTACAAGTTATTTGAGAGCCATATACACACACACACACACACACACACACACACACACATATTTTTGGGGGGGAGCTCATACAATTCTTATCACAATCAATATATATATTTATCGCCATGCATAGATTTTTACATACAAATGAAATCGCCCTCATCTGAGTAATAGCCTTTAAATTTTTTCAATTTTACTTCCGCGCCCCTTGTATGTACCCAAAGAGCCACAGTTTCCTGACCCCTGGCCTAGACAACACTATGGGGAAGTTTGACTATGTCATATGTAGCCACCATGAGTCATAATGTACTCCAGGTCATGTAACAGCCTAACTTTAAGTACTTACAGACATGGGTATTGTTTCAGTGGTACTTCTTTTCAGTGGTTTTTATGTGCTATTAGGATATTGAGTACAATCATTTCTTCGCAGGCTATCCACTTTAAGAGCTACAGTAACAAACCAGACAAGCTAAGTTTATTGCCTGTAATTCCCAAACCTGAAACTTCTGACTCACAGCTCCCTGTAGGGCAGAGTAGAACCATAGGGTTTCCAAGGCTATTAAATGTATATAGAACAATATATACGTATGTCTCTGTGTGTGTTTGCTACCTTTTTCTCCTGACAACCACACAGTCTGCTGAGTGCTTAACCACTGCAGCACCAGGGCTCCTGCCCTATAATTACTGTCAGAAAAGAACACGACTTTAATCAGAGGACATGTGTTTGGCAGGGGTGAATATAAACGCCATTACCGCCCCTGTAAATGTGTGTGATCTGACTTCCGGGAAGTTCATTTCAGATCAGATGTTTCTGCTCCGGCTCACATTCAGTTTGGTTCGGTTTATTACACACAAGGAAGAGTTTAGGGCAGTGGTTCTCAACCTTCCTAATGCCGCAGCCCTTTAATACAGTTCCTCATGTTGTGGTGGCGCCCCCCCCCCCCCCCAACCATAAAAAGATTTTTTGTTGCTACTTCATCTTGCTACTGTTATGAATTGGGTTACCCCTGTGAAAGGGTTGTTTGATCCCCAAAGGGGCCACAACCTACAAGTTGAGAACCGGTGGTTTATGTTTGTGGAAAGATCGTTTGTTATAAATTATTTTAAAGCTAAGTACTAGTTTGGGGTGTAGTTCTATATTTTTTAAGAGATGTACTACATAACTTAGAAGTCAGTCTGAGCTTTAAATTGCCATGCCACAATGAACTTACATTCTTAAGCAAGACCTAGAGTTTCTTAGTAAAATTTCCTGGGTCGACCAGGGCGGTGGAAAGGAGGAGAGGGAGAAAAGGGTGGGGCGGCTGGGGTCGGGGAGGGAGGTTGGGGGGGAGGCACACGCCACACAGAAGCCGGCGCGCTGTTGACTGAATATTTTTAATGCTTCCGGCTCACTTTATGAACGACCATCACAAACAAAACCACATACTCCACTTTCTTGTAGAGGTAGTGTCTACTTTGGAGAGTGTGTGGGGGGACGGGGTGGTCTAAGAGCTGGGTTGTGCTAACCACTGTGCAAGAGGAAGAGGAGACTCTCCTCCCCCTTAAGAATTTGTAGGCTCAGAAACCCACTCAGGTTGTTCTCCTCTGTCCCAACTTGATGGCAGTGAGGTGTTTCGTTTTTTCTTCTTCATTTGGGTGGTGCACATGGCGAAACTCAACTAAATTTAATTAGAAACTCAACAGCTTCTAATAGTTCCAAGATTGGTGAGTCTGATACACCCAGAGATGACTTCTTAGAAGACAGGCTTGAAGATTGGCTTTCGCAGAGACACTGCCTTATGCTCTGACACCTGTGGGGTTGTCACAAGCTGCAGTCAGTTCCATGGCAATTCAAAACAGCAGCTTCCCCTTCTGAGGGGGCACTGGGGGCATAAAGTCTATCTTTTCTTACGTGTCTACCAGTCTACTCCCGCAGAGTGCCATTCGTTCGATGTCACTGTCTCAGGGAGGAGCTGTGCCGGGCTTGCATGGGAGACCAATAAGGAAGTCCAAGTGTTGCAGACAGTTTTATATTGATGATTCAGAAGCAAGAATATAATTTACTGAGTCAGTGCTGCTCTCCAGACCAGTGCCGTATAAAATGGCCTTGGTGCTTGAGGGTGCTATTTCTTAAATGTCTTCACTCTGATGTCTTGATTAAATTCTCTTCCTACTAATTACATTCTTCCCAACCTAAATGTCTAGTGTGTAAAATGCCCTTTTGTTTTTCTGAATTATTAATTACTATAAAAATGCTGACCTTTCTTAAGTCTTCTAACAGCTTGCCCTAATTTTAAAAAAAAAATTTCTGTTGCTGCTCTTATTTATTAGATCACCTTCAGATTCTCTTTATCACTCACTGATTTTCAAAGGTTTTGTTTCCTCAAATCTCTCCATTAAGGGTCCCTTTTTACTAAGATAGCCCCTATTTGGCCAACAATTTAACACCAACCTCTTGGTGCACTGTGTGTTGGTGTTAAAACATTGAGCATCGGGCTGAGTCCCGGTGGCGTAGTGGTTGTGCGCGGGACTGCGGCCCACTGGGACGGAGGTTCAATTCCGACAGTGGGCCTGGGCCTCCTACTCCCACCACCGGAGAGCAGTGATGCCCCCCCACCCCAAAAAAAAAAAAAAAAAAAACCTTGAGCATCTCTGTGGCCACTCCTAAATAGAGAAAATTTGAAAATATCTCAAAATGATGTTTTGTTTTGTTTTTTTGTGGGCAGCACTGCCCTTTGGTGGGAGTGGGAGGCCCAGACTTGCTCCTTGACAGCTGCTGCTGGATTTGAACCGCCAACCCACAGGGCTGCAGTCCCGCACTCAACCACTACGCCACCGGGGCTTAGCCCAAAATTATGTATTTTTATATTTAACCTCAGAACACAAAATTTGGGAGGCTGCTTGTATATAGTCACACATCACATGGGATTTGGCTCATGGGAAGGAAAAGAAGAATTTAGGAAAAGTCCCGCAGCATAGTTCCTATGCGTTGGGCTGACCCCTGAAAGACTGGCGGTTCAAAACCACTTGTGGCTCCAAGGCAGAAAGATGGGGTTTTCATCTCCTCTAAACAGTTACAGTCTTGAAAACTCATAGAGGCATTTCTACCCTGTCTTATATGGTTGATAAGAGTCAATAAGTTGTTGTTGTTGTTTAAGGAAAGGCGGAAGAAATGCACTGTGTAGCTCATTGTTCCTGTGCACAACTGCTATGTGACAACTGGATAGTGCCAACAATTATTACTGCACATTTTAGTAAAATATGCCACAGAAACATCCTGACCCAAAACTATTTGAAAAAAAATAATAACGAGAGAAAGAAACATCCTGACCCAAAGAGGGTAAATGCAAAACTAGATTTCAAGCACTCATGAAATTTCAATTTCTGGAGTTGTGGAGACTAGATGAAACCGTGATAATGCTGTCCTGAGATAATAATCTCTAAACTGTAAACCAAAACTATGTCCTGAAATCTTCTTAAAAGCAAACAGCGGTTTAGCTTAACCCGTAAAGAATGTGTGCCTTAAGCACTGGGTTCTTTTAGGACCATCTCCATGAGCTCCAACTGAGAATGGCAACTCTGAAGACAGGAAAGGAGATGCAGGAGACAGAGTCTATATCACGAGGGAAGACGCATTTGGAAAAAGAGGGTGAGAAGAGCTGTCTACCTCAAGGACTGTGATTCATGTCATCAGATTGTTTGTTTTGTTTCTTTGGGGGGGGGGGCATCACTGCCCTCTGGTGGTGGGAGTAGGAGGCCCTGCCTTGCTGCTGGATTTGAACCTCCAACCCAGTGGGCCGCAGTCCCGCGCACGACCACTCACCACCAGGGCTCCGCCTCATGTTATCAGATTGTACATTTAGAAATTGTTGAATTGGTGTATGTTCTGTCACAGCAAGAAAGAAGTAACAAAAAATAGAAAACGAAAACGCAGGCTGTGGTAGGGTGTTTTCAAATTGTGGTTCCCCATGTAACAGAGTTGCACTGGCCTATAGAGTCTTCTGGAGTGTTCGTCTTTTCAAGATGTTCTCCCACAGAGCTGCTGGGGGGATCCAGACCACCAATCTTTTTGCCAGCACCTAAGTGCTTAACCATTCCCACCACCAAGACACCCAGGAGATGTGTAAGGTTTTGGTTTTTTTGTTTCGGGGAGAAGTGACTTTTCTTTGTGCATTCTGCCACATTTATTTTGAGCAATTAAAATATTTACATGTTGAAATGAACTTATTGTGTACCACAGTGAACTCTCCATAAACTCAATTATTCTTACTCAGCAAGAAGCTAGACTTCAGAAGAAAAGTAAGCTTTTATAATCTTTCTAGGCTGGATTTGGGAGAAAGGAAATACATTTTATTTTCCAGTTGATTAATAGTGCGAATATGTCACAAAGAGGTTCAGTAGATGATAGTTTATGCTCATTAAATTTTGTTGCTGGGAATTTTAGCAAAACCATAAGTACTTTGTATTAGATCTTTGGGAAATGTTCAGTTACTAATAAACTTTCTAGTTTTCATTGAACTTACTCTAAACCGCAACAACAAAAGGAAACTAGCTCTCTGACGATGACTCCCCCTCCTCCAAAATCTCAGAATCATAATAAATAATTTCTGAATTGTTTTCTGAGGTGGTTTTTTTTTTTTTTTTTTTGGTAAATGCCTGACCCAGAATTTATTGCTTTAAGAGTAACTTCAAGAGAGATGCGTTTCACAATTGGAAATGACGGCAGACTGCGTGGGTCGCTATCACTTATAGGTGAAGACAGCCCTTGGAAAATAGTATTTAATTTAATATGTGTTTAAATGAATTTTCCTGATGGGCACATAATACGCCTTTATGGGAAATTATTACTTGACAAGCAAGATGTATTTATCCCGTTCCTTGAAATGGGTACTGGACGGCTCGTGTGTTGCTTCCATGTGACCATGTGGTTATAAAATGCTTCAAAATGCTTTGTCGTCGTTAGCTGCCACTGAGTCTGCCCCGACTCAGAACGCCCTCTTGTGTGTGTCGGCGGAGGGCAGCGCTGCCCTGGCCCGCGCCCCTCGCTATCCTTGCTGTGGGGGGGACCCTCCCACTGTGTCCGTTCCTCTCACTGAGACTCTGTCTGTCTTCAGAAGGCGCTCTATTTGACAGGGACCCGCACGATGCCGGTCCTTCTCCAGGGATTGGTCTCTCCTGGTAACATGCCCAATTCACCCGCCGCCGAGGTGCAAGCTCCAGATCCTTCTCACAGTTCCCAGCTCACTGTCATTGGGTCAGCTCCACCTCACAGCGGCCCTACGGGCAAAGTCAAAGCGCTCTGTGGTGTCCGAGGCTGTGACTCTCCAGGGGAGTAGCAAGCCTCCTCTTTCTCCTTAAGAGTGGCTAGGGGTTTTAAACGGCTGACCTAGCACTTAGCCGCCCAGTTTATAACCCACCACACCAGGAGGGCTCCTTCTCAAAACTCTTAGCACCATGGCAGTATAACGACAGACATGCAGGCTCGCATCAAGTCGATTCAGCTCCTGGTGACCCAGTTTGTGTCTCTCAGGGGTTTCCTTGGCTGCCGGCAGTCTCCACAGAAATGTCCTGACCTCTTCTTCAGTAGGACCTCAGGATAGCTTTGAACCGTCAACTTTTAGGTTAGCAATTAATCAGCAGTCACTCGCACCACCCATCCTCAACTTCAGCAATATCCAGTGGTGTTAGGAAGAGAAACTCATTTTCATTTCTCTCGGACTCCACGCCCACTCGTGGGCATGCTCCACTGGAGTTCCCTGCCCACGGGGAATCTTTGTGAACCAGAGTCAGGACTGAAACAGCAGGAGGTGCAGTAAGAACAAAAGTGGGATTACCTGGTGGTGGTAGGCAGATGGTCTTTCTGCTAGATGGTCAGCTCTAGAAGGAAGCGAGTAAATGTAAGCTTGGCCATTGGATGGAAAGGTGCCTCATCAGAGTCAGTAATGAGTGAACGAAGACCACAAAACAAAGATTGAATGAATAGTTTATCAGAAAATCAACTTTCTCTGTGAATTTTCACTCAAACCACAATTAAAAAGTTAAAGAAAAAAGGAGGCTACAGCTGCCTATAAAATGAAAGAAATGGGCTGAGCCCCGGCGGCATACTGGTTGTGCGCGGGACTGCGGTCCACTGGGATAGAGGTTCGATTCCAGCTCCACGGAGCAAAGGCTGGACCTCCTACTCCCACCACCTGAGGGCGGTGATGCCCCCCGCCCCCCCAAAATATGAAAGAAACAAAAACCATAAAGAAAATGGTTCTCACAGGATTCAGGATACAGTGATGCCCTCCCCCCCCAAAAAAAATGTATTTCTTAAAAAAGATTCAGGATAGTAGTTACTTCTAGAGGGGTATGCAAATATACTAAACATATATCTATCTCCAAAAAATGCTGCAGAATATTCAAACAGGAAAACTGGGAAGAAGGCAGGGCAGAGTGATGATTGAGTGAATCTGCCAATAAATTCTCATTGACTGTTGAAGTCCTTGTTGTACACACCCACTTGGAAACTCTGAGATGGGAATATAAAAAAATCTTAAGGTCTGAGTACTGGATTTGTTTGCGGCAGCAGATCAGTCAGACGGCCACATGTCAAGTTGGCCTTGTATCCTGTGTTTTCTGAATGTGTTCCAACAGATGTGATTCTACCTCTGTTCTTTAAATGGCCTTACCTGTAAGCCAATTCGTTGGCAGGTATTGTTTATCTTGTAGAAAGTACCTTTCTATCCCACACTGAGTTTTCCATCTTCTCTAAGGAGCTCTGTCATCCTTCAACTTAAAAACCAAAAATTCCAGGCTGAGCCCCACTGCGGCCCACAGGGTTGGCGGTCATATCCGGCAGCAGCGCTCCAGGAGCAAGGGTGGGCCTCCTACTTCCACCAAGGGACAGTGATGCCCACAAAAAAAAAACCCAAAATTCAAACCTGTTGCCCTTGAGTCACTTCCAATCCATAGCAGCCCTCTCAGACAGAGTGGAATTGTCCCCAGAGTATCCCAAGCCGTCATCTGTAAGGAAGCTGACTGGCATCTTTGTCTCCCAGAGGGGTGGGTGGGTTTAAGCCCAGGACCTTTCCAGGGCACAACCACCCAGCCATCATATTTCATTCGTGTACTTGGTATCCTTCCCTCTTAAGGGAAAGACGTTCCTAACTGGAAGATAACCAGGTTGTTTTTTGTTTTGTTTTCTTGGGGTTGTTATTCCTTAAGAAAGGAAAATTGGGCTTCCTACTCCCACCAGGGCAGTGATGCCACCTCCCCCCCCCCCAAAAAAAAAAAAGAAAGAAAAAAAGGAAATTTGGGTGGGGAGATAAGAAAATTGATTTAGATTACACAATTCAGTACAAAGGTGAATATTTACAATGAGAAAAGAAATCATAAAAGTTGAAGCAAATGTCAAAAAATTTAGAAAAAAGCAGTAAATCATCTCTATCAATTCTCTGCTCACATCTCACCCAGAGACGTGCTTTTTTCCCTACATCTGTTGGCTACGTACTCTCTGGCTGACTGAAAACAGAGAAAGCAGTGGTTCCTTTTGCATGCTTAACCAGATATATTTTCTATTACTGGTAGATTAACACGCATTCCTTTCAGTCTCACCATTTGTGATCGGTAACATCAATAGACATTTTTGAGATTATTGTCAATTTTCAGGTAACTTCTGCTAAGTGTCATATCTCATCCTCTATGAGTTAGAAGATTGCCTGGCATTTCATGTTGCTTGTCATGGGCAGACATGAACTAAGTCTTTGCGGTGACACATTTACGTATCTAAATGGTCACTCCAGCCCTGGACATTGCTATGCAAACTCTTTGTAGACAAAGATGGTTAACACTGACTCAAACATTCATGGAGGGGATCGGGAACCACAGGAACATATCCCATTACACCTCAATGAAACATGTCTCCACACCTGTGCTTAGTCATGGATGTTAGATGCCCTCCAGTGGATCTCCACTCACGGCCACACTGCTGTGACAGAGTAGAACACCCCTACCTACGGTTTTCTAGACTGTATCCCAGTGGCACGGAGACTATGCATTTAGCTACTAACAGAAAAGATGAGTGGTTTGAACCCACTAGCCACTGGCTTTATGGTTAGTAGACAAGGTTGTTGTTTTTTTTTTTGAAGGCATCACTGCCCTCTGGTGGGAGTGGGAGGCCCAGCCTTGCTGCTGCTGGATTTGAACCGCCAAGGAGTCGGCCGCAATCCCGTACTCAACCACTACGCTACCGGGGCTCAGCAGTAGACAAGGTTTTAAACTGTTGTATCACTTGCGTACCATAGGAGGTCCCCAAAATTCCAGTCACCCCTCTTAACCCCTAAAAACTCCTTTGACATGTAGGGAACCCGGATGCGCAGAGTGGGAATGGAAAGAAATTGTGGTCTGAACAGATTATGATGACATTCTCTTGGTCACTCAAATGTTATGAAGCGGAGGGGCCCTTTGGACACATGGGCGGGGCCGCTGCTTTGGCTTTGGGGAACTCCAAGGAGTTGAGAGACCTGCTGATGACAGCCCGTGGCTCCCAGGTGAAGCCATGTCTGTGTTGACCCAGCCCTTCCTTTGAGGCCCAGTTCAGCCAAACTGTCTTCACTTACTCACTTGTTCACTCATTCAACAAGCATCAATTAAGACCCTTCCATGTGCTAGACTCCAAAATAAAAGCCACATACCCGGGCTTTAAGAACCTCATAGAGGGCTGAGCTCCGGTGGCGTAGTGGTTGTGCACGGGACTGCAGCCCACTGAGACGGAGGTTCAATTCCAGCCGTGGGGCTGGGCCTCCTACTCCCACCGCCGGAGAGCAGTGATGCCAAAAAAAAAAAAAGAACCTCATAGTTTGCAGGGGTCAGAGCCAATCAATCAGTGACAATAAGAGGGACAGAGGTGCTACATGAGGCTGTTGACCCAGCATGCCACGGCTCCGGAGGAAAGCTGCTTCCACATGTAGTTTTGATTTTTGAGGTTTAGCCCTAAAAAAATTAGAGGGTTTTGTTCTGTTTTGAATATTCCCTACAAGGTTGGCCGGCATTCTAAATTCTAAGT
Source organism: Nesogale talazaci (assembly GCA_004026705.1). Taxonomy (NCBI): domain Eukaryota; kingdom Metazoa; phylum Chordata; class Mammalia; order Afrosoricida; family Tenrecidae; genus Nesogale; species Nesogale talazaci. The sequence goes on from PVJH01015266.1 coordinate 12,610, forward strand.
ATAGACAGAGTATAAATGCTAACATTCTCATTTCCAAGTGTAATTTTCCCAAAGATGATTGGATTTAAGTGGCATCGGAGATTTCCATGACATTTTGGCTACTGTTGCCCACTTTCTGACTTTGTGGGGGCTAGAACACTGGAGACACTTACCTCTTAACATTGATAGATTTTCTTGTCAGCCTTCCTCATCGCCATGGTTTGGTGGTACTAAAGCAGGGAAGATTTAGAAAGCCTTCTCCTTTCTGGTGTTTACTATATGACTAACACCTCCTCCTCTTTCAAAATGCAGTTCAAAACCTTCCTTCACTGTGAAATCTTTTCTGAATTTCCCAGCGGTGCTTTCTTTGTCTTTCCATAATGTCACCATGTAATGTCTCTATTTATATATCCATGATGGCACTTGACATGTTGTAATTATTAGTCTGCATACCTCTCTGTTGAGGTGTTAATAGTCTTTTTTATTTAGTGTATCTCTTGAGTCTGGCTCTTGCACAGCAACTGATGGCGTTGTTATTGTTAAATGCCATGGATTTGGTTCTGACTCATAGAGACCCTAGATTCAGCAAAGGGAATCATTGGCCAGTCCTGCAACATCTTTACGTCCTTGCTATGTGTGAAAACATTGCTGCAAACACGGTTTCAGTCTATTTCCTGGGAATAATTTTCTTTTCTGCTGACCCTCTTACTTTACTAAGCATGCTGTCCTCCTCCAGGGATTGTTATCTCCTGCAACATATCCAGAGTACATCAGATGAAGTCTCACCATTGCTTCTAAGGAGCATTCTGGGTGTACTTCTTCTAAGGTAGTTATGTTTGTTCTTCTGGCAGCCCAGGGTATATATTAGCAGCTGCAACTTAGGGAACAGATCATCAATTCCTCAGATGTAAATTCAAGTTGAGAGTGAAAAACAAAGCAATTTCATGAGAACCAAAATAAAACCTTGAGTCTGCACACCTGAATTTTGAGAGCATCTCCAGAATAGATTTGACACATTAAGCACTATTGACTGAAGACCGGATGAACTCTAGAATGACATCAAGGATAGGATACATGAAGAAAGCAAAAAAGTCGTTGTGATAGCTAGGTTATCTGCAAGTTTGGCTGAGCCAGGGTCTCAGTATTTTGGCGGCAATGCTCCATGATTTGATCTAATACAATATCATCAACTCCATGATGAGATCCAACAAAACATAAGCAATCCTGTGAGCTGTCAGCAGTTATGGTGGCGTTGTCGTCCCCTACATCAGGTCACAGCCTTGGTGCAGTTGGTTGAGGGACTCCTCAGGGGTGTGGTTTACTCCTTCAAAGCAGAGTCTGGGGGAAGCTCGTCATTTTTGTTGGATCTAGTTTTTCGACCTCCTGCCAAAATGCTTGCCCATTCCAAGAGCCATTGGTGGATAGATGGCCTTGGATTAAAATGACTTTGCATCCACCAGCCTGTGGTCTTCCTGCTTCCTGCTTTGTCAGCCCTCACAGATACCTGAGCCAGAAGCCTCTAGGTAAATCTGGTCCACACACTTGAACTAGACTGGATCAATCCATGTCTACAACTGTGTGAGCCATTTTTTTTGTTGTTTTTTTTTTAGGGGGGGGGGGCATCACTGCTCTCCAGCGGTGGGAGTAGGAGGTCCAGCCCCACTGCTGGAATTGAACCTCCATCCCAGTGGGCCGCAGCCCCACGCACAACCACTATGCCACTGGGGCTCAGCCCTGTAAGCCATTTCTTGATAGAATTTTCTTTCTCTATACATGTACATATAAATGTCACTAATTTTGCTTCTCCTAGAGAATCCAGACTAACACAGTCATTAAAAAGACAAGAAAGGAGACAGACCAAAATGATGTCAGAAGAAACTCTGAAATTTGCTATTGATCATCGAGTAGCTAAGCCCAATAGAAGAAATTATGAAGTTAAGGAAATGAACAGAAAATTTCAAAGGACAACTTCAGACAAAATTTTATAATGAAGTGTGTAAAGATCTGGATTTAGAAAGCTATAAAGGAAGAACACACTCAGCATATACCAAGATAAACTGTATCATAGGTTCATAGGGGAGAGAGAGGAGAGGGTGGAAATGAAGAGTTGATACAAAGGACTTAAGTAGAAAGCAAATGTTTTGAGAACAATGAGGGCAACAAATGTACAAATATGCTTGATATACAATGAATGGATGTATGGGATGTGATAGGAGTTGTATATATGTGCCCCCAATAAAATGATTTTTAAAAATATTATTTCATTTTATTTTTTCCTAACCCTAATAAAATGATTTTTGGGAGGGGGGCATTACTGCCCCCTGGTGGGAGTGGGAGGCCCAGCCTAGCTCCTGGAGAGCTGCTGCTAGATTTGAACTGCCAACCCTGTGGCGGTTCACACACAACCACTATGCCACCAGGGCTGAGTCCAAATGACTTTTTTTAAAAAGATAAGCTGAAGGAAAAATTCAAGCCTCACATTGAAATATTGAAGGACTTTATGTGCAAAGTATTGAATGATGCAGCAAGCATTGAAAGATGACGGAATGAATGCATGGTCACTGTGTCACAACAAGCTGAGCAACATTCAACCATTTTCAGAAGTAACATATGATCAAGAGCCATGGTACTGAAAATGACCAAGCTTCACGAGAGGTAGTAGCAGAAAACAAGGCTGTAGGAATTGACAGAATACCAGTTGAACTGTTCAATAAAGTGAACACGACTAGAAGTACCCACTTGGATATGCCAAGAAGTCTGGAAGACAACCACTAAAGCAACCAACTGCAAAAGATCCTTAGTTGTGTTCTTTCCAAAGAAAGGCGACCCAACAAATTTTAGGAGGTATAGAACAGTACCATTGAGAATCACATGCAAGTAAAATTTTGCTGAAGATATAAGAGCATTCCATTGGCAATATTTCAGCCAAAAGTTTAGGCCTGATGCAGAAGAGGATGTGGAATAAGAGATAACATTGCTGATGTAGTTGAATCTTGGCTGAAATCAGAAAATGCCAGAAAGATGTTTACTTGTGTTTTATTGACAATGCCAGAAATTCGACTGTGTAGCTCATAATAAACTAACGTTAAGGAGAATGAGTATTCCAGAACACTTCATTGAGCTCATGCCGAACATTTACATGACTGGAGGCAGTGGTACCAACAGAACAAGGAAATACGGTATGGTTTAAAATCAGGCAAGGTGGGTGTCAAGATGGTATCCTTTCTCCATACGTTATTCAGCCATTATCCTGAGCAAATAAATCAGAGAAGATGGACTATGTGAAGAAGAAAGAGACATCAGGATTGGAGGAAGATTCTTTAACAACCTATGATATGCAGATAACATAACTTTGCTGAAATCAAGGAGGATTTAAAGCACCTTGAAGATGAAGGACTGCAGCCTTCCGTATAGATTACAGCTCAATGTAAAGAAAACCAAATTCCTCATAACTGGATCAGTAAGTCATGTGGGGATAGAGAAAAGATGGAAGTTGTTAAGGATTTCGTCTTGCTTCGACCCCCAATCAATGTTCCTGAAAGCCTCAGCCAAGAATTCAAAGAGCATGCGGTACTGGGTCAATCTATGGCACAGAAACCTCTTTAATGGTTTGAAGAGCCAGGATATCATGTAGTGAAGTCAGGTATCAGACCTGACCCAAGCCAAAGTATTTTCAGTTTCCTTCTAGGCTTGTGAAATTTGGACCCTGAATAAGGAAAACTCAAGAATTGATGTGTTTGAATTACGGTACCGGTGGGGAATAGCTAAAGCATTGTGGACTGCTGGAAGAATACACAAATCTATCAGGAAAAAAGCCAGAATGTGCCCTAGAGGATGACAAGGCTTTCTCTCAGGGACATGGAACACGTCTTCAGGACAAACTAGTCCTTGGGAAGGGGCATCATACAAGTAGAAGAGCAGAGGAAAGGTGGGTAATTCCTCCTGAGACGACTTGGCACAGTGTGACGGCAATAGGCTCACACATAACAATTGTGAGGATGATGCGGAACTGAGCTGCGTTTAGCCCTGCTGGGCCCAGGGCACTGTGAGTCGGAACCTATTTGAAGGCAGTTAACAGTATTATATAGTTTAGATGTTTGGGTTAAGTGCTCAGCTTATGAGTTTTCAGCCTAGTTTTCCTAATAAGATTTCGAATCGTGGTATATAGCCTCCATAGATGCCAGCTTCGGGAAGTTAGAACGCTCACTTAATGTGTTCAGCTTTACTTGTTTAAAATAAACTTATTTTTATTACTTTGTAAAACTGTGATTTAAAAACATTGCCTAATTTTTATATGAATACAGTCAAAATAAATACAGTCTCCCAAATACCTGGAAATGCGGGGGAAATAGTGTATGTACTGTGCTGGTTTCTTTGGGGAAAACAGATTAATTGCTTTATGTTGAAATACATTAAAAAAAATTTTTTAAAGATGTCTCGAGGGTGGAAAACAATAGTGAGCATCTTTATTGAAAAGGGAAACTTGGAGAGTGGTGATGCCAGGAGGGTGGAGGGAAGGGGAGTAAAAAGGGAGAACCTATTGTAGGGATCCACATATAAGCTCCTCTCTGGAGTATGGACAGTGGGGAAGTGGGTGAAAGGACACATCAGACAGTGTATGATGACAAAATAATGACAATTTGTAAATTGTTAAAGGGTTTATGGGGGAGGAGAAGGAGGGAGGGAGGAAGGGAGGGGAAATACGGGGAGGTGGTCAAAGGGTCTAGGTAGAAGGAGGATGTTTCAGGAGTAATGATGGCAACAAATGTGCAAATGTGGACCGTGATAGAAGTTGTATGAGCCTCCAACAAAATGATTTATTAAAAAAGAAAAGAAAAACTTGGTTGAAACTAATATGCTGTTTTAAACTGTGCTTGAAAATAGTATGCTGCTTTAAACTGTGCTTGTCCTAAGTTTTTCAACTTTCTGTCACCTTGCCATATTAATGTTTGTAAAACAATATTCCATATCGGAGGAATGAAGACTTTGGCAGAAGTCATTTGCGTGAAGAAATCAGGTCCATCACAAATTAGAACAATCTCCAAGCAGTTTAGCTTCTTAAGCATGCTCCACCTAAGTAAGATTTCCGTAACTCATCTGGAAGGTATTGGAAGGATAAAAATAGACAAAATGTTCAGAATTTCCATCCTCGGAGTTTCCTGCTTTTGCCTACATCTCAATTGTCAGCCTAGGCCCTGGCTCCTGTTCCCCCAAGCCCCGGGCACAGACAGTAGAAGTATTTTTCACCACAAATACTCAAAGCTGCCAGATTGTCTGGGCATTGGCCTCTGCCTGCCCCAAACGAGCTCCTTTCCCGAGTGGAAAAGTGAGGAGGGGGGCTGAATTGAGAAAGACTCCAAAGCCAGGCTGACAAAGGTACGGGTTTTAGAAAGTGCTCATGATTTGGTTTCTTTCCCAGGAAGGCTGGCCTAACAGAGCCTACCAAGCTCTGGCCCTGCTTGCTGGCAAGTCGGCTTCCACATGGTCAGCAAGTTCCCATAGGAGAAGCACATGCTGGAATCCAGCCCTTTCTGCTCTGTCTCCATCGAGACGGGTGCAGGTCACAGGATGCCTCTGGTTTCTGCCACCACAGTTGAGTCCCTAGAAGACTCCTGAAGGAAGCCTGAAGGCGTCGTGGTTACTCTGGGTTTCCATCCGAAAAGTCAGCAGTTTGAAGCCACCAGCCGCTCACAGGGAGAGAGATGGGGTTTTCAACTCCTGTAAAGAATTACAGTCACAAACTCACAGGAGCAATTCTACCCAATCCTGTAGGGTCCCTGTAAGTCCGCCATCAACTCAGTGGCAGTGAATTTGGTTTATGGTGGTGCAAATGGTTAGCAGTTGGAGTCTATGGAGCCCACCCTAATGGTCTTCTGAAGGTGCCGCCACTGGAAGCCCCGTGAAGCCCAATTCTCAGTTGATTATTGGGTTTGCCTTATTTCCTCAAGGCATCCTCAAAACAGAGAGATGGAGTTGAGTTTCTGGAAACCGTTTTTCATCCCTCCCCCCCCCCCAGTCTGTATTTAGGCACATCTCTGTCTATTGCACTGTGCTTTACTGTACTCCCCAGATACTTGGCTTTAAAAAAAACCACCCAGATTCAAGGTTGTGCATGGAATCCCTACAACATGTGCTCATTCTGTGTCTCCATGTTACATTTTGGAGTGTTTGGCAAGGATTCTTTCCTGGGCTAATAGCGAGACAGTGAAGGGAAGATTTGAGAGCTGCTAGCGGAAGCCAAGTGTAGAGTGTAGAAGCCCATCCAGTAAGTCCAACCCTCACATCCTAAAAATGGGAAAACTGTGGTCCAGAAAGGCCAAACCAAAGCAACCCAACCTCACTACCATCCTGTCACTTCTGATTCATAGCAACACTGTAGGACAGGATAGAACTGCCCCAGTGGGTTTTCAAGACTTCTGCTCATTACAGGAGTAGAAAGCCTCGTCTTTCTCCAGGGGAGTGGCTGTTGGTTTCAAACTGCGGACCTCGTAGTTGGCAGCCCAATGTGAAAACCCACTATGCAGAGAGACTTGCCTCGTGAAGGAAGGTTACACAGCCTGCCTGTGGGTTTCCTGGGTAGGCAGCAATCAAGAGGCTCAGAGAGGGGAGAGGCGTGCCTGGGTGGTGCATACAGACTAGCCCAGGAACCCACCCCGAGTGGCCCCGAAAGACATGCCCGGCGATCACTTTGGAAAAGTCAGCCTTGAAAACCTTTCTCTGCCCACATGGGGTCACCTTTAGCCAGAATCCTCTGAAGGCCGCCGCTGAGCAGCAGAAATAGAGAAGGGACTTCAGGCTGGTGGGAAGCAGATCTGTTAAAACAGATCTGTTAAAACTTGGTGTTTGTTACAAGTCAGCTGTGGATCTACTTGGCCGGTGGGGGTGGGGTTTAAAGATGACTCAGACCTCCCCTGCCCTGAAGGAACTGTCTGCTGGGCCGGTAGCTTCGTTTCTCTCTGGAGCTTGGGGGAAGAGGGTACCAGGCACACCAACAAAACGTTAAGCAGAGAATTCAGACAGATGTCTACCTGTGTGCTTTGGGATAAGTCACTTCACCTCTCTGAATCATCATGCAGGGTTTATCCTCTGTCTCCTTCTGTGCGTGCCAGGAGGTTGGTGGAGAGCAGCGGGAGGGTGGCCGCGAGCACCTTAATCTTTTAAAAACCGGAAGGCTCTTGTCTGGGGCTTGCTTCGCGTGAGCCCATTTTGTTTGCCAACCAGCACCAGCCACAGACTCAGCGAGGATCGATAGCAACTGGACCTGTTTCTAGACGCGAAGGAAGGGTTTTCTGCTCTGCTCCTCCGCTCCCCGTGGGCCGCGTTCACAGGCAGTGTTTGTAGGTGGAGGGTTTGCGATAACAGCGTTTCACAAATGAAAGTGAAGGGGAAAAGGGCCGCTTTCCCTTTAAGGCCGTTTCATTCCTCAGCTCCCTCCCCTTTCCTGATTGACAAACCTCCCCAAAGTCACGTGATCCGCCTCTATTTGAAGGTCACAAAAAGCTGCTTCCTTTAGAGACAGAGGGGGAGAGAGAGACAGCAAGAGGGAGAGTGAGCGAGAGAGAGAGTTAGTTCAAGCCAAAATGGCCGACAGAGTCGCTGCTGGTTTCTGAATATTTAAAATACAAAAAAGCAGACAGACAAAAAGAAATCATTTTTGGACCTTTTTTCATTTCCATTTCTACCTTGTATGCCTCAATTTTCTGGATTTAAGCACTGCTGCACTTTATGAGGTTGGTAAATATTTTCAATTTTTTTAAAAACCAATTGATTTATATGGATCTTGTCTAACCGTTTCACTAGTGCTGTTTCAAGTCGACATTTGTCTAGCATGGAGGCGGACTCCAGACGTTTCGTGAATCTGGAAATCCGACCTGTGGTGTACTTTTGGCTCGGCATTTTCGAAATGGAAAAGCCTCGGTAAAATATTTAGAATTTGAAGTGATTTAATTGCACTTTTCATTTCTCTGCAGATTTTCAGCATCTTTTCTGCCTTGCAACTAGATGAAGCTGTAACTGGGATCTGGCTATTTAGAGAGAGGTGTTTTTTTTTTTAAAAAAATAAAAATAAAAATAAAACAGACGCCCCCTCCCCCCCTTAAATCTGCTGCAAAAATTTGCATAAATATAAATGGGTTTGCATTCTTTCGGCTGCTGTGGCCGACAAAGGAGCTGGGAGGGCAAGCTCTGGAACAGGAAAGCCTTTTTCTTTTTTTTTTTTTAAATTAATAAGCAACAAAACAAAAAACGGGGCCACCCTTCCTCGAGAGCCGGGAAACCTAAGGTCCGACCTGAGCCGTTGGGAACTCCAGGCCGGGGGCGAGTGCACACCCGGAGGTTTGGGGGGTGCCAGTCCCCTGCGCTTGCACACCTCCCCGGCTGCACGGGGAGACGAGCCCTCCTTTCTGCGCGCGCTCTCGCTCGCTCGCTCGCACGGAGTCTGCCTCCCGTTCTCTCTCTCTCTCTCTCTCTCTCTCTCTCTCTCTCTCTCTCTCTCTCTCTCTCTCTCTCTCTCTCTCTCTCTCTCTCTCCCTCGCTCCCCCTCTCCCTCCCTTCCTCTGGCTTCTCAAATGTGCAGCCAGATGCGCTTTTTATTTTGATCGCGGTTTGAACCAAATGCTAGGACTGTCTGGTAAACATGGTGTTTCGGCGACACAAACAGCTCCGCGCCCCGATTCGAAAGGCTTCCTCTCCCCCATTTCCCACCGTGGGCCCGGCCCTCTCCCTTTCGCACTTTTTTGTTTGTTTGTTTAGCGTGTGTGTGTGTGTGTGTGTATGTGGGTGGGCGGGTGTGTGGTTAGCGGCCTGCGTGCGTTTCCCGCACAGCGTTCCGTGCGTTTGGGCCTCGTATCTGTCGGGAAATGGTCATGGAGAGGAGCGGCCCGGCAGCCTGTAAGCCGTGCGCGGCGGGTCCCTGGCTGGCTAACCCCGGCCCTCTGCGGGGCCTGAAGTTAAAATTCCATTACTCCGGGTGCAGGATTCTAGAAGCCCCGGGAGATCGGAGGCGGGTGGAAAGCTGGAAACTTGCATTCGCCAGCCACCTCCCCCCTCCAGTGGTGTGATGTAATGGCTGTCGGTCTGGTGGACTGTGAGGGTTGCGGTTTGTGATGTGGCGGGTGATTGCCACCACCCCGGGTAAATTACCCCGCCCCACCCCCCACTCGCAGTGGCCTTGTTTTCTCTCCCCCCACCCCCAGCCCCCTAATTTGTAGCCTCCTGATTTATGCACTGGCATATTGGCAAGAGAAAGAGGCTGTTCTCTGGAATCTGTTACAGAGTGTAGTTTGGGGAGGTTATTTAAAAGATGCAAATGGGTTGAATTGTCATCTCCCCATCATTAGATTTGTAGATTTGGATTAGAGGTAATTAAGCACAAATGGAATAATTTTGATCAGAAGAGAAGAGTGGTTTTTGTTTGTATAATTAACCTAATTATAAGATGCTTGCTGGGTCTGAAAGTGTTAATAAAAAAAAAGGGAAAAAATGCTGGACCATTTTGAAAATTTGACAGTCTGGAAGAGGGTGTGTAGTGCTTTCAAAAGCTGTATTCACTGAAAATGGATTGGCCTCTTGTGCTGAAAATGGCCTGCTTCTTTGGGCCAATTGTGTGTAGATGAAGGGAGTTTCACGCCAATTTAACAAAAAGACTTTGCATTAGAATACAGGAAGATAATTAAAGTTCCCTGTCTCTTGAAGTCCAAATATTTTAAAATTTTGTGTTGCTATTGCATTAGTAATGGTAGTAAGCGGAAGAGAACTGTTTCAGGCTCCCTGTTAAAAAAAAAATTGTTCTGAAAAATATTGTTCTGGGGGTAGGTTGATAGAAGTTCAGCTGTGATATAAGAGGATCGAAAACCTTATAGAAGTATCTGTATAAATTTGGCTCTTTACATGTGTTTGTTTTTATTTATTTTTTTCATTTTATTTTTAATCACAAGGATTTAAAAGGAAAAGACAGGTCCGGAGTGCTAGCAGTGTGGCTTGGTGATGGATGCAAGAATAAGAACCTCTAGGTTTTGTTGTTTCTGAAGACAAAACAAAAAAACAAAAAAACATTGATCTGGGGCTTTACTTGTGAAGCGATTCATTTTAACCCCCATTACCTATTTGGGCTTTACTTGTGAAGCGATTCTTTTTAACCCCCATTACCTGTTTTGGCCTTCCTAACTGAGAGAGGACCCTCTGCTTGCTCACCCTGTGTTGTCAGTGGCTTGTTTTGTGGGCTGTGTAAACATGTGAATGGCAGGTTTATTCCGTTGGCCGAGAGGAGGAACCAGGAGCAGGGAGGGTGCTTTCTCTGGGCGAAAATGAGAGAATCCTCTCGGGAATAGCAACAGAAGGCCACCTGAGTCTTGGAAATGTTTTCACAGATAACTTTTCTCCTTGTCCCCCAGCCTGAAGGTGAGAACCCTAAGACCATACTTGGGAGGGTGTGTATGTTGGGGGGCTCAAACTGGGTCACAGCAGGAGGGCTCTGGTGAGTTTCAGAAGCTCAGCTGCCATTTTGGATCTGAGTTCCTGCAGCGCCAGTCCTGTGTGCCCTCAACGTCACGGCAGTTGAGCTCAGAGCAACGAGTAGCACATCAAGTGTGCAAGGGGAAAGCATTGCATGTGTACCTGTGGGTAAAGTTGTCCTACTGCCAGGAGCGCAGAACCGGAGCATTGTGGCTGAGGAGCATCAGCGCAAAGGCAGAGGAATGCTCTAACTTAGGTGCTGTGGTTTTGTTTATGAGAAAGGAGACGGTGTACATAAAGTTTCTTACTGGAGCAACCAAACATAATATAGCTATATAAATGGCATCCTAACTTGCCCCGTCCGGCCACATTTTCTGACATTGGGTCTACCTGTGCTGGAATCCCACTTGAAGGCAACCCCCTCCACATCAAAATGGAGCAGTTCCGGGCCTGGCACATCCCCAGGTCACCTGCGGATGAGGGGACCATCGTGATCCATAGGGCTCTCATTGGCTGGTGGTGGGGAGTAGATTGCCAGGTCCTTCATCCTAGTCTCTCGCCATATAGTCATGTTACTTTCACTACACAGAAGTGCCACAGGCTCATTATTAAGATTTTATCGAGGTATCACAAAAGTTGATGGCGTTCATCAAGCAGACATGGCTTCTCCAAGGAAACATTAGAGACAGTTGCCGGTTGGTGTGAACCTGGACCTTGTTGCTCAGCCCTGCAGGGCCCTTGGGCATCCCATTTCACCATCAGGGCAGTTCTTCATAAATAAGCATCTGAAGATCGAGGCCCAGGCTTGCAAGGCTTCACCAAGCCTTCAGCTCTCTGAGAGATGCTAAAGTAGATTTAGATGTAATTACCTAGAATGAGGCGACCTTAATGTCCCCCACCCCCCTCCCCTGACAGAAGAATTTGGGGTGGAGGTGGGGGGTTGATTTTTATGACTCGGTAAAACCGTTGTTGCCCAGCATGCGTTTGCACTGGGCAAGTCCTGAGACAAGAAAGACAAATGTCCCTTATCCGTAAGCCTCAAGGAGTCCAGGTCTGCTTAGCAGCTCATCACAACTTGGTGTCATCTGCAGCGTTTAGAACGATGAGCACCTGGTGAAGTATTCTGAGCCTATACATTTAAAGAAATAGAAAATAAAGTTAATCGCACTGAGTCCACTCAAATCCTAGTGACCCTATGTAAGGCCTTGAGTCTGGTAAGCTTTATGGGCATCGACAGCCTCATTTTCCCTCCCGAGGAGTGGCTGATGGGTTTGAACTGCTGATCTGGCCTTCAGGAGTCCAGTGCTTACTGACAGTGGCACCAGGGTTCTCTAAGAGTATAGTGCCACAGATTGTATGATTACCCACTTACTAAATGTAGTCGTCATTGGTAGCTTAGGTCTCCTCTGAGTAGAGCTCCTGATTTAAAGGTGGCCTTGCTGAGACTTGGCTGGGGAGAAGGCTCTCAAAGCTCAGTGCCATCGAGTCCATGCTGACTAACAGCAACGCTGTGGGGCAGGGTAGAACTGCCTCCCTAGGCTATCAAGACCACAACACCCTATGGATAAAGCCTCGTGTTTCTGCCAGAGAGCAGCCGGTCAATTTGAACTGCAGACCTCTGCAGTTAGCAGTCCAGCTTATAACCCACCACACTACAAGGGCTCCTGGAGAGGAGGCAGCTTATGTGAGTTGTTGCCCAGTGCTGTGTTCCTGGGCTCACCAATTCGACTTCCCGTGTTTCTTAGTCTAAGACTAGAGGTGGGTGGGCTGAATCCAAGCCAGTTGGTCTGAGAAGGGATTAAACCCAAGCCTTGTGCATTCTCCTTGCTTGCTTCATATTCATGCAATGATCACTATTTATGGCCCGTGTGTGTGTCAGGTACTGTTATAGGTCCTGGGAGGACCTAAGCCTTAGGTTCTAAAGAGTACCAGTGGCTGACTCATTGGCTGGGGCCACTTAGCTCCTGTGGGAAAATATTAGCTGTTTGGTGAATACTTAACTTTCTGTTTGGGGTTATGACTGGGATAATGCTGTCCTTCACTTCACCTAAGAATCTCTACTGGTAATAAGGTAACGAATGGTGGTTTTTGGAATAAGTGGAAATTTTTGTCCCCGACAGCTCTAGAGGCATCCATTGACGGACACGGTAGTAATTTTATCATTTTTCTTTAACCTTGGCAGGACGGTCGCCTCGAAATGAACTACCTTGTGACTTAACCTCTGGGCCCCAAGTTACTCTCCCACATCCCTTGGTTCTGGTTTTCTAGGACCCCTTTGTACTAGCACCTCTGCAGTGTGATTGGTAGCCGTCCATCTCCTCCAGAAGTGACTGGAGGCTCTCAGAGGGCAGAGACCTGACCTAGCCTGCTCACCGCTGTCTCCCAGGGGGCCCTTTTAGAACAGGACCTGGGAGAAGCTGACGGTAGTTGTCACTGAATTCATTCCAACCTCGTAGATCATGGGAGGAGCCATGAAGCGGGGGCCTAGTCCTGTGTTGTCCTCGGGATGACTGAGACCCTGGTTGAGAATTCAGTGCCAGTGTCTTTCTCATTTAGGTTCTTCTTTTTTTTTGGCTGACCACCTAACAAACGTGAAGGCCTTTTGGTCTTTCCTCAGGACATGTCCAAAATAAGAGGGTCCAAATCTTGTCATTCTTTGGTCTGAGGAGCAATTCTGCATTTTGTCGTAGAAGGGTTTGTGCCGCCTTCTGGCAGCCCACGGTCTCTTGTCAATGAAAGCCTACATCTGAGTTAGGCCTGAGAGTAAGGGCATGCACCCAAACGTGCCATCTCTTCATCAGTGACGTGTGGGGGTCATGGGTGGTTGGGAAGTGTGATGGCAACACTGTATGCAGTGGTCTGCTGGTACCCATTTCGTTGCTCAGTCTCGCCGTGTGACGACCCACACAGTCATTCTGCTGTGGCTTCACGCTCTCCAGCGCCCTTCCACGCACAACACCTCTGACGTGCCCACATTCGCTTGACTGCTTTTCAGATATTCAGAATCTTGCATCAAAAGAAAGATTCTCAGCACGCTCACATGAACTGGCCTTAGAAGTTGGCCAGGCACAGGAAGACGCCACGGTACCTGGGCTTCTCTTCATTTCCATGATTCTGAGACCACGCATGCATGTGAATTCGGTTTAACCAGGTCACTCATATTTCAAACTCAAGGCAGGGGAAATTTAAAAACTGGACACGTTACACGAAGCTGCCGGATTAGCCTGAGTGATGTCGAAATGGTTCTCATTTGTTGACCTAGGAGTGTTATCGTCAAAAAATTAAAAACTCAAATAGAAAATAATGGTCTCTTTACTCATTTGGATAGCAAATAATTCTGAAGTACCCTCTTCGGGCTAAGCAATGGGCGAAGTGCCAGTAGAGTAAAGTAGGATAAAGCTGCTCTCTAGGTGCCAGTGCTGAAGTGAGAGTTGTAAATGCCAGAAGGCTGACTGGTTCTTGGAGTGTTGGCCCTCAAGAAGAGGGAGCACCCGTTTGTGCAGAAGCCCAGTGGTAAGAGAGCACGACGTGTGGCAGGTTCTGTGCAGAGTGCTCAGCTCGAGTGCGAGCTGTTCCCGAGAAGAGGTGGCCAAGGAAACAAATGGGAGGTGAACTGGAGAGATATTTATGCCCTAGCCGGATGGGGAAGAGTCTGAGCCCTGTCAGAAGCCGGTCTCTGGAGAACAATGGAGGGTTTTAGCAGGAGTGTCAACCTTGTTTGGAGAAGAGTTTTGAAAGGTGACTGGTTGTATTGTAGAAAATGGCTGTAGGGCTGAGTATAAAGCCGGAGGATGGTGCGGTAATCCCAGGTGAACTGATAACCCAGCTGTGAAGAAGTGGATGAACTTCAGAGAGACTGAGGGAAGAAATTTACAGGACCTGGTTACTGAGCATGAGAAGATGGTGGATGGTGCAGTTAGAGAGGACTCCCAGGAGTCTGGCCTGCGGGACTGAGTGGTGCTACTCACTGAGCTCCGGTCTCTTCAAATGAGGGCCAGAGAATGGGAGGGAGGGAGCCTCCAGGTAATGAGTGGTGAAACTGTTGAATCCTGAGGCCTCTCCATCCGTGAGGGAGAATTTGAGATCTGATCCAGAGGTAAAGGTTAGAGAATGACCAGCAGCCCTAGATCGCCAATGGTTTTTCTTTTTTAGTTGCTTTCTTTGCTGAGCTGTTGAAAGAGGGCCCCCCTCCAGGTAAGGCTCGGTGGGTGCTCACATTTCATAAAGAAGGTTCAGTCCACGTGTCTGCGTTAGGGTCGTGGTAGCCATCAGAAACACCCCAGGAGTGGGAGAGGGAGGAGAGAGAGACTTTCCACGGCCTTCCAGAGGGGTGGGTTGTCATGTGTGCATTGGGAAGAGAGGGAGCGTTCTAGCTGAGGACGGTTCAGAGAGGGTAGAGGTGGGTACACGTGGGGACCTGTTGAACCTTCAAGAGCAGTGTGATCAGAGTGGTATTTGAAGAATACTGAATACAGGTCCCTGTGAGAAGGTATGGACTTGATGGCAGTGATACTATGACCTTGGACAAAGGGACTGAGTGGGAGGACTAAGGGAGACTTTGTTCCTGGAAGCACAAACAGTCAAGTGTGGCGCTACTAACTGAAAAATGGGTGGTCCAAATCCACCGAGAGGTGCCGGCTGTTCAGAAAGGCCTGCTGGTCTACTTCTGAAGACCACAGCCACCGAAATCCTGGTGAAAGAGCATCGTTCTACTCTGAAACATATGTGGCAATTGGAATCCATTGGTGGCTGTTGGACTGTAAGAGGAGAGCTGAGCCCAGAAGTTGGGTGACTGGGGCCCAAAGGCCGGTTTGAACGGGCCCTCCATCAAATGTGACTAGTCCTGTGCTAGAAGCAGGAGCAGAGATGCCGGTGTTCCCAGCCAGGAATCTGCACAGAAAGGCGCGAGGGTGAAGGTCCGATAGATAGTGCGTTCAAGAAGTTGGTGACAGCTGGCAGTGTGGCTGCAGCTGGAGAAGAGGCCAGTCACGGAGAGCAAGATTGGAAGGCTTCCACAGGGAAGTGATCGTCAGGCTGGGGGAATGGATGAGGTCACCCTGGGAGTATGAAGACCAGAAAAGAGAACTGAGACTGGGGCCTTGGGGACCGGAAGAGAAAAAAAGGACCTGGGAAAGGATGACAAGAAAGGTGGCGTGTAGGACAGTGGTGCCGGGAGGACTTTGAATCACGGGTGTGGCCGGCTGTTTCGGGTGGCAGACAGGCAGGAGGTAAGAGGGTTCGGCTGTGGCGGCGTTCCCAATCTTGCGTTGGCAGGCGTTCCAGCGGGAAGCATGAGGTCATGCCAGCACTGTCCCATAGAAGTAGAAGGCGGGCCGAGTTAGTTCTTCAAGAAAATGTCCAGGAGCCCCATGAAAAAGGAAACTAGGGCTGAGCCCCGGTGGCATAGTGGTTGTGCGCGGGACTGCGGCCCACTGGGACGGAGGTTCAATTCCAGCAGTGGGGCTGGGCCTCCTACTCCCACCACCGGAGAGCAGTGATGCCAAAAAAAAAAAAAAAGGAAACTGGTGGAGTTGGGTTTAATAATGCATCTTATTTAACCCAAGATGCCCCAAATATCAATCCGACATCTCATGGATCTTAACCTAAAAGAGAGACAGTTTGCATTCCTTTCTGGAGCACAGTTTCATCCCAATATTAAATCCTCATAGGATGTTTCGATGTCATAAACCCCACAGTTGACGAGCGAGGCTCATAAACCCACATACATTTCGAGTAACATACCCAAGTTTTCCCAGTTATGGAAACTCAGATCAGGTGTTCGGTGTGGTTTAAAATGACGATAAATGACATAAAAAAGAAAGAGTCCTTTGCCCAACTTCCCTCAACCTCCTACAGACTCCCACTAGCCGGTGGCCAGCATAGGGCTGTTGGAAGTCACAGGGCACCATCTAAACTGCATGTTGAAAATATCCCAAGCAGTTTCTTCCCATCTTGGCTGCATTTCACAGGGGTCGTATGTCAGAATTTCTGCTGGGCTATCCTGGTAGAATTCGAAGGATCCAGTTCTATCTAGGGCTTGTGAGAAACAGTGCTTTTTATTAAAGATTTCAGCCTTTCAAACAAGAATTTAAACAATTAAAATGTGTTTTGGCTCAGGCCAGCAGGGCCAGTACACTGGTAGAATTTTAAAACATAAAGGTTGGTGGCCTATTTCCGAAATGATGCTATGAAACCATTGGCGTGGGGGCCACGCTCTCCCCTTCAGTACTTTGGCATCAGTGAGCTGGTGGCACTTGGTGGCTGTATTGTGACTTGCCCTCATTCTGACTCAGAGGCAAACACACCCCTCCCCTCCCACCCCCGGTGGAGCTGCCTTTAGGTTTTCCAGACATCATCTTTGCAGGAGCTGGGAACACTTGGCCTTTGTCCTCCTCAGGGCCAGCGTTCAGAAAGCACCAACCCGAGGCTCTCTCCTCCTGTAAAGAATGAAGCTCAGAAATACACAGGGGCAGTTCTGCGCTGTCCTCAGGGCAGCTGTGATTTAGGACTGACCCATGGCAGTGATTTTTTTTTTTCCTTTCTGTTTGTTTTCCCCACACAGAGCCTCTAGACAGATTTGAGATGCCAACCTTTCGGTTCGCAATGGAGTGCTGTACAACAGTGCTGCCTGGGCTGCGGAGGGAGCACACTCGTAGGCTAGGTTGAGGCAGCTGTGTATACGGATGGTGTGCGTACACGTACACATGCAGGAGACGTCCCTCCCATGGGTGGTAGGGTGGCTGGTTTTCCTGTGGCTGTCTTGTTCATTTTGTATTGTTTGCTGTGCCGGACCCAGGCAACAAACATTGACTAACCTTAAATTCTTCTTGGATGGTCAAAAACTGATTCAAAGATATTTCTTTAATCATCTCACCGATTTTAGACAACTTGGCCACAATTACCCGGGCCACTAGCTAATCACTAAGTGTTACAAATGCTTCTAAATTCTGCTTGGAACCAAACCTTGTCCCCATCCCAGGAGAACAGTGGGTTTGGTGCCTCCAGCTTCATTTCAGAAGGACCGTTTACTGTGGAGTCCCCCATGCCAGGCATGGACATGACTTCTACACGTTGGCTTTCCTTTCGAAGTGCGTCATCGTCCTACCCATTTCTGCCTTTGGAGAAGCCAGATGTGCCGGTGGGGGTTTCAGTAAAGCGGTTCGCCTCCTTCCCAGGGCCTCAGCCAGCACGGGACACTGGGAAGATCACCAGCCTGGAGCCCAAAGCCCACAGGCTGCTGCTGAGCCAGTGCCATTGTTTCTGCTGGGCCGGGGTTCACAGAAAATAATTACTGGTCTTTTCATGTCAAGAAGTTCCTGCCTATTAACTGAGTTACATAATTGGATGGCTCAGAGCAGTGGCTTTCAAACTCCACTGTGGGCTGCTGAGCCATGGACAGGATGGATGTATACACTGAAACAAAAAGTAGTTGCTCTCTGATACTTCGTAATGCCTTCTGATATGGTCTACGTTAAGTCCATTTCGTTTTTTAAAGAAACATGGATTTGAATTCTACTAAAGATTGTGTCCCCACAAGAAAGGAATCACTGGATTCCAGGATGTGATGGTCCCCGGTGTTGCTGGCGGAGACAACCCAGGTGGTCTAAAGCTCACTCTGTTGTCACACTAACTGAAGTCATAAATGACTGCCCTGTAAATTTGTTACTCCATTATGTGAGTGATGGGTGTTTCTTTGTCCAAGACATCCCATTTGAATCAAAAAGAGTTGGTCATACATAATGTTCTGAACGTGGTTTCTAGATTTTTAAAGAACGTTTGCTGCAAAGGAGCACATCACTTTTTAGTAACTAGATTGTATGACCTTTGTTGGGGTGGGGTGGGGGCGGGGAGAAGGTACTCCAGAAAACACCACCTTGTTCTTTGAGGGGGAGGGATGTTCCCCCTACCCCAACAGGCTTTTCCTTGGAATACAAATTCAAGTTTCCTTCCTGATTAAGCAAGATAAAACTTGTCTTTGTTCCTGTGCATTAGGGATCTTAAGTGATGGGTATATAAAATCTTTTCATAAAAGTGCAGGCTTTTTGTGTTTTTATTTGGGGACCTAGTTTGGGGAATTGCATGGTTTTTAGTTTTTTCCTCTGTTCTATCTCAGTTCTTTCTAAAACTACATCCTTTTTCCATCACTGGGTTCTGGGTGTTTCCCCAGTCACATACAGCACACTTTAGCACGGTGGGTCTCAGACCCGGGCTTTAGGGAACCAGGGCACCTCAAAGCCATGATTCAAGTCCAACATGAGGTTAAAGTTGTCAAGTAAAGGCATTTTTAAAAACTTGGTATTTATAACTATAATTTTAAAAGACTGAAAAATGGACAAAATTCACTTTAAAATAGAAAAGACTATCGTAAGAGCCAGCTCTTTAAAGAGAATATTTTTTTTGGGGGTGGGGGCATCACTCCTCTCCGGTGGTGGGAGTAGGAGGCCCAGCCCCACTGCTGGAATTGAACCTCCATCCCAGTGGGCCGCAGTCCCGCGCACAACCACTACGCCACTGGGGCTCAGCCCTAAATGGAATAATTTTAATGTAAGGAAAACCATGATACTTTTTGTTTTGTTTTGTTTTGTTTTGTTTTGGGGGGGGAGGCATCACTGCCCTCTGGTGGTCATGGGAGCTACCCAGCTGCTGCTGAATTTGAACCGCCAAGCCAATGGGCCGCAGTCCCAAACTCAACCACTTTTAAATCTTTTTTTTTCTCTACAGACCCATCTCCGGGTTATAGACCATCACTTAAGCGTCCTGCACTTAACCCTGTGTTTGCTGGTTTTTACTAGCCTTACTCAGACGCACATTTAAGTTCTTTATGCTTACTTAATGACTGCAGTGACAAAAGTTGCATTGACTCACACTTTTAAAACAATTACTTTGTTCTTTTTGAATATACTATAGGTAGCTGATCATTCTACATAAGTAAAAAAAAAAGCAAACAACAAAACAGCAAAAACCAAGCCAACGCCATTAGGTGCTGGGCATCTGTTTCTTCTAGCCTGGCCAGCAGAATACTCAGCATCTGGTTCCCAGGTTGCCATCACTGGCATGTCAATTCCTAATGAACTTACAGGATAAGATGGAGCTGTGCTGGGGGATTTGCAAGGCTCTGAATCCTCATCCAGGCAGGCTACTGCGTCTTTTCTCCCTCAGAGTAGCTGCTGGGCTTAGTGTACCTCCCCTCCCCCACCTTGGGAGTGCTATAACCATGGAGCCTCAGGGTTTCTTTAACAGCCCTGTCTACCGAGTTATAAAGTCACAGTGTTGGAGCCCTGGTGGCACAATAGGTAAATAGTTGACCGCTGACCAAAAAGCTGGCGGTTCAAGCCCACCTAGCAGCTTTTGGGGGAGAAAATGCATGGTGATCCTGCACTTGTAAAGACTGCAGCCTAAGGAACCCTGTGAACCAGTTCTGCTGTCACAGAGGGTGGCTTTGAGTCAGAATTGACTTGGCATTAATAACCCCAACAAGGAAGGTCATGGTTGTTCACAGCCACACCATCCTGAACGCACCCGATCTCGTCTGATCTCGGAAGCTAAGCAGAGTTGGGCCTGGTTAGTACTTGGATGGGAGGAAGGTCATGGTTACTATATAAATATGGCAGGGAGATCACAGTTGTAAGTTGTCCTGTTCTGACACTGATCTCAGCACCTCGGGGACCCTGCAGGGCGGAGTAGAATGGCCCATAGGGTTTCCTGGGCACCCTCCATGGGAGCAAGTGTATCCTGAAGAGCTGCTGCCCGCGGTGGAAACCTCCAGGTGAGGGCTTAGCCAGGAGGGCTCCTCCTCATTCTCCACGAGCTCCTTGTACCCCTTACCACCCGTCTTTGTGCTCTCCCTGAGCAGCAGACAGTGGCCCCAACACACTCACCATTACGGATACAGCTCTATGTTTTTGCCCATTCTCATTCTCTCTCTCTCGCTCTCTCTCTCTCTCTCTCTCTCTCTCTCACACACACACACACACACACACACACACACACTTAAAAGGACAAGGACCTGAAGTCTGACAAAGCCACAGTCAGTGTCCCCTCTGTCCTCGTTTCCCAGGGATCAAGGCTCATTGGGCTCACTCAAGCCCATAATCAGAGAGAGCAGAGTCAACAGCTCCCTGCTGTCTGTGCTGTGATAGTGCTATCGGCCATGCGGAGGGGTGGGGGCCCCAGCCTAAAGACTCCTGGGACAGAGAGAGGAGGTAGAAAAGTCCAGGGTCTGAGTAACTCTGGGGTCTGAGGGAGAAGGCTAGGGAAGACGTAGAAGGTCTGGCAGCAATTACATGCTCAGTGGGCTTGCGTTGGAGCAGGTGTTTGTAGTCTGGGTCCTGGGTACGTGGAAGACCACTTTGACACAAGTATTTACCGAGCATATGCCGCATGTTCTGTACCAGGCACTGTCTAGTGCTGGGAATCCAAAGGGAGAGAAGATCTGGTGTTTCTCTTCACAAATTAACCGACCGTGTAAATGAAAACAACCCCCCCCCCCTTCCCCATTCTGGAGACCACCTGAACCTGGGATGGAATCAAGAGGCTGTGGGAGTTCTGGGTACAAGCACGAATGTGCCCACTTCTGACTGAAAAGCAGTTGGAGCCTACCTATAAGTGCCATGTAAGAAAGACCTGGCAACCTGTATCTGTATAGACCAGCCACAGAGATGCTGTTCCTTGTGTAAGTACAGCTCACGTAGTGTGAAAATACAGTCGCCTTGCTGTCTAAGAAATGGGGGTTTGGAGAAAAAAAAGAAAAGAAATGTGGGTCTTTTCTTCAGAACCCCAGCAAGGCTCACGTGTTCTGTATCAAGCACAGGCTGGCAGGAATGGAGAATAGAGAGAGAGAGAGAGAGAGTCAAGGCAAGAGATGCAATTGGAGGATGCGGCTCAGGTTGGTGGGAGGGAGGCAAAGAGGCAACTTGTAGACACATACCCTTCTGAGGTGGGCTCCATTGGAATGAGGCGGCTGTGGGAAGAGGGGGCTCAGCGAATGGAGCAGGCACTGGGGATACATGGGCGTGGGGACAGAGGGTGGAAGACGGGATGCATGATTTGGACACGATTTAGGTGTTTGCAGAGCAAAGTTTGGGAGCAGCCCCTCTGCAGGTAGAGATGGCCATCTGGGTCATGGGGCGACAGTGCTTCTTCATTGGGTAGGAGGGAAACTGGGTGGCCGAAGCTGAGGGTGTGAAAGAAGGCCCCAGGGTAGGGGTCACTTGGAATGCCCCTGGAAAGGGGGTTTCGCCTTGCAGAGCTTAAGCTTGCTGACTGCATTGCCTGCTTGAGGGGCTTTGTCTTCCTCTCGCCACAAGGACAGGGCTATCAAGTTGCTTCCGACTCATAGTTGGACTCTACATTGGGTTTCCAAGACGATGCATTTTTGGGGGGAGCTCACAGCTTCATCTTTCTTCTTGGAAAGGCTGGTGGGGTTGAGTTGTCAACTTGTGGTCCGCGGTCCACTGCTTATCCCATGCCGCACCAGTTGTCCTTGGAGGACAGGGACTAGTTGTGCTCCTCTCTGTAAGTCAGCACCTAGCACAACCTCTGACCTACCTCCGCGAGCCTTTGTTGACAGCATAAGCGAATCAAGGATGGCTTGAATGAACTCATCAAATATTTATGGGGAACCTCTCATGTTCCTCAGCCTGCCCTGGTCTCTGGACATACAGTAGTGATTAGAATGGCTGGAAGAAGGAAAAAAAGAACCCTCCGTTAATTTGTTAGGTTACTTGCTAATGGTAGGATCAGCAGTTCCAAGTCACCCAGTCTTTCTCCCTTGGGAGGTACAGAGGCAGCTCGTAGGTTTCCCTCATTTCTGCAGAGTGGCACACAGTAGGCGTGCCCCAAGGTTAGTGTGCCTTGAACAGAGGAGAGAGGGTCAGACAAGAGACCCAGAGGTGAGTCATGGGGAGAGGTTAAGGGCCCTGAAGTCAGTTCCCATCAGCAGCAACCCCGTATACGGAGGATGACACTGCTCCGTCCAGGCCTGCGCCATCACTGTGTTTGTTGCTGCATTTGATTGCATAGTTGGAGCAACTGTGCCAGTCTGTCTGCTAAAGGGTCTTCCTTTATATCACTGACCATCCTACTTTACCAAGCATGATGCCCTTTTCCAGGGCCTGGTGCCTCCTGATAAGATTTCCAGAGTATATGAGATAGTCTTACCTTACTTCTAAAGGGAATTCTGGCAGTACTTCTTCCAAGACATGTTTGTTCTTCTGGCAGTTCCATGGAACCTCAATATTCTTCACCAGCTCCTTAATTTAGTCTTTTTCCCTCATTGTCCAGTCTTGGGTAAGGAAAAGCAAATTGAACATGGAAGGAGAAGAGTTTCTCTGGGGAGGCACTCACCTTTCTGTAAAGCAGGAGGGAAGAGCTAAGAGGGAAAGCCCTGGAGAAAGAACAACATATTCCTTCCTTAAGAAAAAGGAAATCTGACAGGAAGTGGGTGCATAAGCAAATGTGGTGCAAAAAGCTGCTGGTGCCTGGCTACAAGAAAAACGGTGTCTGGGGTCTTAAAAGCTTGAAATTAAACAAGTAGCCATCTAGCTGAGAAGCAACAAAACCCACATGGAAGAAGCACGCCAGCCTTTGTGATCACATGGTACCAAAGGGTTCAGGTATCTGGCATCAAAGAACAAAAAAATGATATCAATGTGAATGAGTGAGTAGGGACCCAAAGCCCATCTGTAGGCAACTGGACATCTTACAGAAGGGTTGCAGGGCAAGGGGGTGAGGGATGAGGGCCAGGAGACAAGCCAATCTGGGTATAGTGTAGCAATGATGAAACATACAACTTTCCAATAGTTCTTAAATGCTTTGTTCCCGCCTTCCCCTCCCTCTTCCCCCCCCCCCCCCCCCCCCCCCCCCCCCCCCCCCCGCCGCACCATTCTATCATGATCCCAATTCTAAAAATCTGGGGCTAGACCAGAGAATGTATACTGGTACAGCTAAAAACTGGAAACACATGGAATCCAGGACAGATGAACTCTTAAGGACCACTGGTGAGAGTGGTGATACCAAGAGGGGGGAGGGGGGAGGGGAGATGGGGTAGAAAGGAGGAGCCGATTACAAGGATCTCCATATAGCCCCTTCCCTGGGGGATGGACAACAGAAAAGTGGGTGAAGGGAGACTTCGGACAGTGTGAGACATGAAAGAATGATAATTTGTAAATTATCAAGGATTCATAAGGAAGGGAGAAAAATGAGGAACTGATACCGAGGGCTCGAGTAGAAAGAAAATTTTGAGAATGATGATGACAACAAACGTGCAAACATGCTTGACACGATGGATGGATGGATGGACTGTGGTGAGAGTTGCACACGTCCCCAATAAGATGATTTTTTAAAAAAGAAAAGACAAAGGAAACCCACCAAAAGCACCACTTTCTCTTCTCTCTTGCTCTCTGATCCCCCTCCCATTCCCCCCTCCCCCCCTCTCCCCTGGTAGCTGAAGGGCTTCCATGAGAGAGTGGACTGCATTTGTAACTGCTCAGCAAGTAAGGAGGGTGGCCTGGTTGGGCTTTGTCAGAGACTGAGGGAGGCTTGGTCCGAGGCAGTGGGTATTGGGACCAGGGCCTGGAGGAAGAGGAGGAGAAAAGGGTGTGGGTTGGAGCGGGTGAGAACTGGTTTTTGTTTTGTTTTGTTTTTGGGGGGGGGGCATCACTGCCCTCTGGTGGTGGGAGTAGGAGGCCCAACCTTGCTGCTGGATTTGAACCTCCAACCCAGTGGGCTGCAGCCCCGCACACAACCACTACGCCACCAGGGCTCAGCCCCAGAGAACTGGTTTTCAGGAAGGGAAAGACCACTTGTTTCTGTGTGTGTTCTGAAGTGAATGGTAGGCCTGGCAGCCTCTGGGAGCTAGCTGCAGATGCCAGGCAGACCTAGAAGCAGAAACTTTGATGTGGTGGAAAGTGTGAAATTGTTCACTACAAATTATAAATGCAAGTAAACTCTTCATTACTTCTCAAAGTTTCTGCACTTGCTTTCCTCTAGGAAAAATATCTGGGGTGGTATGTGTTTATGGGGTGGGGGATGCGGTATATGTTCCTGCTACTGCTCCCCCTCCTTTTTAGATAAAACCGAAGCAGATCCACTACCATCAAATCTATTCCAGCTGATGGTGAGCCTCTAGTGCAGCGGTTCTCAACCTATGGGTCCTGACTCCTTTGGGGGGTGAATGACCCTTTCGCAGGGGTCGCCCGATTCATAACAGCAGCAAAATGACAGTGAAGAAGTAGCAACAAAAATAATGTTATGGTTGGGGGGGTCACCACCACACGAGGGACTGTATGAAAGGGTGGCGGCATTGGGAAGGTTGAGAACTGCTGAGGTAAAGGACTAAATCCTTATGGGAGCAACTGGTAGGTTACAATTAACCACTGGAGTCACCGATGCCTAACCCATAGCTACCGCCAGGGTTCCTTCACTGTCTGTTGTTAAGTGCTATCCAGTCGGCCTGGAACCTTGGCGATCCTTTGCACAGCAGAATGCAGCACGGTGCCTGGTGCTGTGCCATCTGCCCTTCCTCACAGTCCTGCCTATGCGGGAGCCACGCTGTTGTTGTTCCATTGCGTGGAAGGCCTTCCTCTGTGTCGTTACCCCCGTGCTTCACCATACGTGCTGTCCTTCTCCGGGGACGGGTCTCTCCTGACAGCATGCCCAAAGTACGTGAGACGAAGTTTCACCATGCTTGCCTCTAAGGAACACTGGCCATTCCAAGAGAGGTTGATTTGTTCTCTTGGAAGGCCCTGGTATTTTCAGTATTCTCCACCAGCACCATAATTCAAACACATCCATTCTTTTTCGATTTTCCTTCTCAGTGTCCAATTTTCACAGGCAGATGAGGCTACAGGAAATATCAGGGCTTGGGTCAGGACACCTTAGTCCTCCAAGTTACTGCCCCGATTTTCAACATCATAGAGAGATCTTGGGCAGCTGGTTCATCTGTAGGTAGATGTCTGTATTTTAAGGAACAGTGAGTGTTCTCTCTATAAAAACTCTCCTCCTTCCCTGTTGTGAAAGGGCCTGAAAACCCTTTCATAGGAAACATAGAAACTTGACATTTCACCACTGAGGAGACTTGAAATGCAACTGACTCTCCATTCTCTGGCTGTCGATCTTCTCCGCTCACCGGCCCTCCTCTGCCCACCAAGTAGAGAAGATAAGTCTGTGCCGCTGGCTCATCTACCGGCTGGAGGGTGGGGCAGAGAGGGGTGAACAAGAAAGGAGGCTGGCTCCCATGGCTCAGGCAGAAATCTAGAGCGTGGTATTGGAGACACGTTTCCTGGTGTGACACACTCTTCCTGGAGAGAGTTCCTTTGTGTGGGAAGTTGCCTAGACACTTCTAGGTCAAGGTAACTAAGTGAGCTGGCCATTAGGGGAGGCATTTCATCCCTGGCCCTGTGTCTGAGGCCCGTGACGTCACTCCAGGTCAGGGCCCCTTGTCAGCCCAGGGGAGTCGTCCTATAACCGTTGCTTGGAGGCCATTTGGAAATACACAGGCTTTGCCAGTGTACCAGGGGACCGGCTTTCTTTTTCCACGTGAAGACAGAAGTGTTGGCAGTGACAACAGTGTGTCTTCACGGTCCCTCCGCACTGTGCGTGCACGCTTTCAATGTCTGCCTCCAGTCTCCAAGCTGTTTGGAAAGCCTGCCACTCTACCTCGCAGGCCTTCCAGGTAAACAAATTGTCATGGTTGTAAAAGAAAAAGAAAAAAAAAACGACAACACTGCAGAACCGCGGAGCTTTACCTGCCAGGAAAACCGTAGACATTTTAAGTACTGAAAGACAGAGCAAGTAGATTGTACGGTACTGTTTTCCAGCAGATTTCGGCTTCACTCTGGGGCCTGCTGTTGGCTGTTGAGGCCATGTGTTTGAAATCCTCCCTGTGTGTGAAATCCTTGGGGTGCTGCTGGGTTCACTGCCTTGAACTGGGTTTTCTGCCTTGTGTTTCAAAAACAAAACACTACTAGCATGGCCGGTTGTGCGATGGGTTATTCATACCTTTGCCTCTGCTGCTAACAAAGAGCATTAGTTCAAATTCACTTTTAGGAGAGGACGATAAGGCAGTGTGTATCCTGTGGGATCACTGTGAATTGGAATTGGGTTTGGGGGATTTGACATTAATGGGTCACTGTAAAAGTCTTGCCCGTCATGCAAGAAACTCGGGTTCAATTTCTGGCCAGTATGCCTCATGTGCAGCCACCATCTGTCCGCGGAAAATTGCGTGTTGATAAAATGCTGAGTAGATTTCAGCAGAACTTCCAGACCAAGGAGAGAAAGAGGAAAGGCCTGGTGCTTTACGTTTGAAAATAAGCCGGTAGTTCACAAAAGTCCGATCTGCAACAGATCCTGGGGCTGGCGCTGCCCCAGGCCGTGCTGCTTTCTGGTCGGCCAAGGAGCTGCCATGAGCTGGGGCCAGCAGCTAACACAGCTTGACACACAGCAGCTTGTCAAAAAATCAGCTCTCCCACCCTGTGTTGAGTGTCTTACACGGCCCCTCTGGTGGCCCTGTGGCTCGGCTGCTAAGGAGAGGTCCGAGGTTCAAATTTGCCTTTGGTCCTCTGGGGCGGGGGGGGGGGGGGGGGGGGGGGGGGGGGGGGGTGGCAAGCAGGGAGGCCTGGTAATCTGCGGCCCCTCCCCGTAAAGACCTCCCCCTCCCACCTTGCCAGCTCAACAGACTGCCGCATCTTCCTCTAGCAGAGCATCTAGTAGGTTTGAACCTCCCTCTCTCTTTTTTTTTAATGATTTTATCGGGGGCTCTTCTAGTAGGTTTGAACCTCCCTCTCTCTTTTTTTTTAATGATTTTATCGGGGGCTCTTACAGCTCTTAGAACATTTAATACATCGTTTGTATCAAGCATATTTGTGCACATGTTGCCATATTGATTTGCAAATATTTTCTACTTGAGCCCTTGAGACCTCCCATGTCCCCAGGACACCTTTCTATACAGATGACAGGTTTGGAAACCCCACGGGAAGCTCTCCTGTGCCACACAGCGTCCCCTTGAGTGAGAATCCACTTGGTGGCACACGACTGGACAAGTTGGCGCTTTTATTTGGAAATCGGGGGAGGCAATCCCACCTGCAGCCTCTTGATTTCTTCTCCTCCCCAAGGGCTCTGGGGCTTTGCTCACTTTTCACGCAAGGGCCTCTGCCTGGTGTTTTGTGCCCTTTTCCCTTGGTCAGGGACAGCAAGAGAGCATGATCAAGGTTCTCTGAGGTGCAGCATGACCCGGAGGGGAGACGCCAGGAAGTGCCGGGTACCTGGCAGACGGAAGCGCAGAAAGCTTGGCAACCAGTCCTGGGGCGCAGGAACCAGGGGCTGGAACCCCAGATTGTCTGCTGTTCGCAAGCCTCCAGAAAGGCAGTGCAGAAGTCTGTCAACAGCCTGAGTGAAGCAAAGACGTGAAGTTTCCGCAGTGCCATCTGGATGTACAGAGTGATTGAGCGGTTGCTTTCTGGGAATCCCCAGACCTGTATCCAGACTGTGTCAGCAGTCAGAGGCGCGGGGCCAAGTCTGGGCGGCCACGAGAGGCGGGTTTCTTTTGGAGCAGCCTGACAGGTGAACAAAACGCAATGCAAAGGGCACAAACATGGAGCGATTCAAACTTGATGTCCGGCGATTAATTTCTTTTTTGTTTTGTTTTTTTGTTTTGTTTTTTGGGGGGGCATCACAGCTCTCCGGTGGTGGGAGGAGGAGGCCCAGCCCCACTGCTGGAATTGAACCTCCGTCCCAGTGGGCCGCAGTCCCGCGCACAACCACTACGCCACCGGGGCTCAGCCCCCGGCGATTAACTTCTGTGACGCCAAATGGATTCGAAAAGGGACATTGAATAATCTTGACTGAATCGAGTTGAAGTAGCAACTCTGAAAGTGGAATCAAATAGAGGGTTTAGCAAAGCTGAAAGGAGGAAAATAGAAATCATTTGTAATTAGACAATAATTAAAGGCAAGTACGTGCCCAGTGATTTTAAAGTGCTTGAAAACAATTAGTTTTTCTTAAGTAGGTTAAACATCTGGGTTACAAGCGTGCTTTAATTCACTGCACAAACCTGTTCTTCCGAGATGATGTAAAGGTGAACCTGAGCATGGTTTGTGAATTAGCATACATTCTCATGTCATGGAGACTCCTAGAAGTTTTTTTAAACACCCTTATTATTAATTTAGTTTTAAAACACAATCTTTTTCACGGAGACCTACCCCCTCCCCTGAAGATCGTACTCCCTGCTGATGCCACCATTATAATGAACACATGTTCAAAGCATTCCACTTGAGTATGTATGAGTGTATACATGTCCTTAGTCATACTGAATGCCTGTGATGTCCCGGGGACACTGCCTTCCAAGTGATTTCTGAAATCAGAAGCGACACTGGTGCTGATTGCCTTCAGCTTTTCAGAGAGACCAGCATATTTTCAGGGCCTCTCCTGAGAGCCAGTGGGGAAGACAGTGGTTGGGGAGCTGTAGAGACCCTGTGCACAAGAGAACGAACCACTGCCTGGTCCCATGCCAGCCTCCCAATTTATTCCTCTGCTAGAGCCCATATAGCAGCCCTTCACGTGGCAGTTCATCTCCTTGAGTGCCTGCCTCTGTTTCACTGCCCCTCCACTTTGCCAAGCACAATGTCCTTCTCCACAGACTCGATCTCTCCTGACAACATGTCCAAAACAGGTAACTTTGCTTGCCCTTTTGACAGTCCATGCTACTTCGAATATTCTTCTCCAGCACCCCAGTTCAAATGCATTGATTCTTCTCAGGTCTTGCCTTTATTCATGACCCTTCTGCAGTGTCAGCTATTAGCTGAGGGCAGAGTCGCCTGCTTAGACTGGAAGGAGAATGTTGTGCTGCAATACGCATCCAGGGCTTACACAGCACGTACTCACCCAGTGTTGGCTGTTATTCGTGGGTTTTACGGTTATCGTGTTTGACTTTTGTAAATCTGATCATTGCCATGTACTTGGCCTTTAGAAATTTGGGTGGGGAGGTGGTGGGCTATGACACGGTTCCCTTTCTATCATGAAACTTTGCTTTGAATGGAATTAGTAGTCTCTTCTAGCCCTGTGAAAACCTAGGGAATGGAGAATAGAAGTATCACTTTTCTGAAATTCTGTGCCTCATAGAGCTGGAGCCTCAGCACTGTGAAATGCACCTTCATGCAAGCCTGAGTGTCAGTGGACTGATGTTAGTGCTTTGGGATGCATGGAAATCTATCCATTTCAAAGAAGACTGACCATTTTAAGAACAGCTCAGAGTTCTGTCCACCTTTCAATGCAGATCAATAGGAAATGCCAAGTGATTTTTGTCTTAAACAGTATAAGCCAAGAAAATACTGTGTACAACGCTTTGAGGATTTTACCCAGTGGATTTTAAAAGCCAGAGAAAGGATATTAATTCCCACTTGTTCTAGTTTAAAGGCATTTAATTTGATGTTTAAATGCCTGCATGGCTTTTTCTTTAAAAACCTGAATAGACTGTTAAAAATCTCCAAATGGCTTTTTTGCCGCCGGCAGACCTATTTTGCGAATGACCAACTTTCTGTTATGAATTTTAACAGGGATCTTTCCTCTTGTTACCTTTTACACTTGAAAGCATCGGATAGCTTATTTTTAGGGTATTATAATTGCAGTAGATTGTGATCTTCTTGCCCTCTGTGAAGGAATAGAAATATGCCATTGTTATATGTGAATGTATGTGTAAACTCAAGTAGAGAAAGATGTGCTTTTGAAAATGGTTAAGCTCAAAAGGGAGTGTATCTTTCAGAAGGAGACCTGGTCCTTTTTTTTTGTTTTGTTTTGGGGGGGGGGGGGAGGCATAACTGCCCTCTGGTGGGAGTGGGAGGCCCAGCCTTGCTACTGCTGGATTTGAACCGCCAATTCAATGCGCCGTAGTCCTGCACCCAACCACTAAGCCACCGGGTCTCAGCCCCAGGAGACCTGGTCTTGTAGGGGGTTACACTACATGTTGGGTTGCCAACCACAAGGTCAGCAGTTTGAAATCACCAGCCACTCTGTGAAGCAAAGAGAAGACTTTCTGCTTTTGTAGCGGGTTACAGTCTGAGAACTTCATAGGATGCGTCAGAATGAATTCAAGGGCAGTGAGTTTGGTTTGGGATCTTGAGCTTTAAAAGGAGCCAACCCATTTCTCACAGACAAGTCTAATTCCTGTATTGCCTGAAAATGAGTTAGTGACTTGTTCCTAGCCTGGGAGCCACAAAACTGACTGGGGTGACTAGCACCCCATAGCTCTGGGAAGGGCAGATGGTTTTCTCCATGCCATTGACGCTATAAGGATCTCTGGTTTTTGAGGATGTTGAAGGGGTTCATACATAAGAATGCCAACTGGATAAGGAGCAGGAGTGGCCTGGGATGGGCGGGGGTGAGAGGCATAAATGAAAGGGACGAAGACCCTTGAAATAATTGATGGAGTCTATGCTGCTGTGTCTCACACCCTATGAGCAAAACATCCAGCCACCTTCCCTCCACACTCGTTTGGCTTTTCTTGCCACCCCCTTGCTGCTTGCCTGGGCTTTCACTTAGCGTCTGAGTCTAACAGGCATTTGAATTTAATAGGGGCATCAAGCTTGTTGTCTTTAGAAGATGATTAGGCCAGGTTCGGTGTTAGCTGGGCTTCAGCTTTGCAGGCTATCATTCATTTACCAGCAGGTGCAGGAAAATGGCCACAGATGATCATCTTGCCTTGTGGAGTGTAACAGAAGGGAACTCAGGGTTGGTGTTCACATTGTCGTCTACCAAACTTAACCAATACACAAAAGACATTTTCGACCCTTATCTACCCATGCTTCCCAGCCAAGGTGACAGGGCCCTTAGTGAGTCACGAAGACCTCGCACGGCACAGCCCGCCAGGCTTCCCCACACCTGCCCAGCTCTTTACCCGATGGATGCCCATCAAGGGTGCTCTGGCTGAACGACCAATCTTCCACCCTGCATCAGTCCATGTTCCAACATCGGCGCTTCTACCGCAGAAGTCCCCTTCACGAGAATGCTCTTTCATTTCTTTCAGCTCCTCCAGGTATGACACAGAAATGCATGGACGGTCCAGTGTGCTGCGAAGTAGACACCACTGGGGAAATGGTCCACCACCCAGGCTCCGGCCTAAAGATCGACAGCCTCAGAAATCCGAGGAGTCGGTCCTTTCTGTCGTGTGGGGTCACTGCCAAGTCAGAATTGACTGACGGCAGTGAGTGTCACGTAGTTACAGTGTGCCGTGTCACATTGCCTGCCCCAAGAACATTGCCCGTCCATCACCCCTGCTCAGAAAACACTGCAGCACACACACCGTGAACCAGTGGTGGCTGAGTGGGTCCCCTTGGTGACTGTGCGGCAGATGGTTTTCAGTGGTGGTTTCTTGTCTTTGTTGTTTGGGGGGGGAGTGACCTTGCTTCCCAGCAGCCTCTGTCTGGGGGGACTGGAACCACCAACATTGTGATCAGCAGCCCAGCCAGCTAACTGGTCAATCAAGAGGCTGGCATCTCTGCCCACTCCCCCCAGAGTGAGGAGAAAGACCAGCATTATACAGTGCAAGTTGTGGAGCAGTTACATGCTGGGGCTTTCTTGGTGTCTTTTGAGATGTTTAGGTGAGATGAACAGTTTCTCCTTTGTACAGTGTTTGCACTCTGGACTGCTGAGATGCGAGGGAAGCAGCTTTTTCTGTGCCTGCTAATTTTGATCAGCTTGGTAAAGAGTAAGAGCCGAGAACTTATTTGTGGGTCCATACAATGGACTGGGCAGGCAGGCTTTCTGGGGCAGTTGCTGCCAATGCCAGAGACATCCATGCCGCTCTGGTGCCCAGGGCCTGCAGAGCCCACAGAACGGGCAGTCCCACGGAAGCTCAGCAAATGCTGACAGGTGCCTGGGTAGAACACACTTTGGGTGTGTCCAAAGCAGACCTTGAATTTTAATGTTTTTTCCGCCCATTGTCTGTGTGTACTTGTGCGTACCAGCCCAGGGGTGGAGAGCCTCACTGAGAGTCCTTCTGTGAGACTTCCCACTCTGTTAAGGGCTGGAGCACCGCGCTTACAGCCCTGCTCCTGAACCACCACCCTCGTGGAGTCCAAAGGGCAGCATTTGCCTTGGGATAAAGCTCAGAGGCAGGAAGGGCGAGGAGGACTCAAAGGGAAATGGGCAGCTTCGGGAGGGAGGATGCGGGCAGAGAGCTTTGGGTACAGTGCGGGGATTGTAAGTAGGGTAGGAAACAAAACACGTGCACACTGGTGAGTGGAAATTGTGCTTGCTCTGGGAACTTCCACCCAAATCACAGTAAAACGTGAAGAAGGCGGGAGAGGGCTGTCCTGCCCGGGTCCCCCTCGCCGGCTGCAGTGCTGCTTTGTCTGTTTCTAATCAGTTGCTGAGTACTTGGTTTTCGTAGGAATCCCAACAGTTCACGACACGGGCAAAACACGGATGCATTAACAAGGCTTCTCATTAGCTATTACTTTGAACAAATGCCATTTTCATTTTACTGAACAATACTGCCTTTTTCCCCCTTTGAAAACAACATGTATCCCTGTAGCAAAGGGCACTGTCCTGCACATTTATTTTTTACTTCTCCCCATTCCTACTCCTATTCCCCCCGAGAGGGAAGACAACTACTGTCATCGAGTTGGTTTCAACTCCAAGACCCAATAGGACCAAGCAGAACCACTACTTAGAGTTTTCGAGACTGCAATCTTCTAGAGCGTATGCTGCCTCTTCTTTCTCCTGAGGAGTGAGGGACTGGTGGGTTCGAACTGCTGACCTTGCCAGTCACCACCCCGGGTGCCGCCAGGGGCTTCTTATTCCTGTTGACAGGGGCGGTCATTTCCGCAGCATCCCACAGAGGTGATCTAATTAAAACAAAACTGTTCCTGATGCCCTTGTGCTTCCCTGGACTGGACGGTGCGCCCCTTGGTTCCCCATCAGTGTTGTGCACCGCTGTGCGTACTCCCCGGGCTGACATCAGTGCCCGTACTTACTAGACCTTCAATATAAATTGAAACCAAAGTTTTGGAAACAGTCATCGATGATGCGCAGAGGTCAGAAGATGATTGGTGCTTGAGATCCTGTGGTTTATGCATGAAGAAAGACTGTAGAGTCTATGAATGAAGTATTCCTGGTGATGCGCAAGTTAAAGCATATCCAGCCCTGTAACTCAAAGGCCACTGGGCAGCACCACCATGGGAGCACATAGCTGCCGGCCTCAGGAATGGCGGCAGCCTTGGGAGCCCTGTGACACAGTCTGCCTGGCATGGTGGCATTGCTTTGAGTCAGAAGAGTCTCACTTGATGGCGGTTGATGTGATGTGTTTGTGTGTGCGCGCGCGCACGCCTGTTTTATATTAATGCAGTCACTGAAAATCACTGGATTAGTCAACTGGTAGTTTGCCCACAGAAGCGATGATCATCATCGACCATTACTGAATCTTGAAAGTGAGTCATTAATTTGAAAATTGGCCGTGGAAGCATTGAGAACTTTTTCTCTTTTATCCCAATTAAATACTTACCTGTAAAACCACCATTGTAGCAAACCAGAAACATTAGTTCGGTGATGTTCTCATTTTGCTATCAAATTATTTATAAAATGTGAGTGACTGCAAGTGTTGCATAACTATTTAGAGATCATCTCCCTCCCCCCCCCCCCGCCACACACACACCTCCAAGTAGAAAGTTGGGAAAGTAACACAGAATCCATAAAGACAAAATCAAGGCTGTTTCGATTTGGGGTTTCCTAATCCAGTGTGAATAGAGAAAGAAATCCAGAGACGCTCATATGTCAGAGAGAACTTTATATCAAGAAGTAATTGGGCTTCACTAAAACATCCTAGTCCGGTCCAGCTCAAGTCTCTAAGTTCGATATTAGCCCATGAGTCTTCAGATTCACACAGCACGTGTAATGATGCCGAATGCAGGAAGATCACTGGCCGGTGGGTGGGAAAGTCCTGCGGGTTAAAGTTGACCTGAAATTATGTATCTACCGCACCTACCAAGTGAAGTTGGGCAGTAGGGAAGCCTTCTTGACTTCAGCGGCGACAGTGGAGCTGCTTTTTCTTGATCGTCACCATACCAGGGGGCAAGCAGCGCACCATCACGCCTAGCCGACCTTACGTGGAGCCACGGGCTGGTTCCCGTTTCTACGGCTGCCACCTCCCTGCATCAGTACAACAGAAGCCTGTTTCCTCAACTGTGGAGTGAGGTTAGCTCCTCACATGTGCGTCTGACACATACCGAGAACTGAAATATTAGATATTAATATGGTTGTTAGAGATGTCACATGTGGATGAGCTGCTCATTCAAGGGTTTCTGGACATGACTATATGATTAACCCAACTTTTTGCATTTAAGTGTGAGCGTATCATCACATTAACTACAGCACATAAAAGAAATTTGAGACCACACCTAACATGACTTCCATGGGAAACATTGTAAGACTATATTAGACGATATTAAAATAAACCCTCAAAGCTCGACCATGGCCATGGGTAAGAAGGCTCCATAGTTTAATGCATGTGGCATAGAAGTAGTGACTCGGTAAAAAGCCCGACTCAAATCTCACCTGGGTGTGAAACTTTGCACTCTGATAGGGCTGGTCTTCCTGCTCAGGGGAAAGGTGACAATTGACACTGCACATCGTGGGGGAAAGGATGGGTAATTTTAGATAAGTGTAGGGATAATCCACATGGGGAAAAATGAAGTGAGATTTCACCTTACACCTTACATAAAAATACCAGGTGGATTCAGGGTAAGTGGGACAAGTGGGATGTGGGGAGGAATTGGATACATATTTTCTGAAATAGATATCTTAATGACATGTTTTCACCTTTATAAAAGGACACATGTCATACATGAAGAAAAGAATAAATTCAAAGAAAAGGAATAAATTCGTTTTCTCTTGGCTTAAAAACTTACATTCATACTATTAAAAAGGTAAGAGACCAAGGTATATTTTCAACACAAATGATCCCCAAGAAACACCGCATCTGCAACGAGTATCTGCGGGTCAGGGAAAGAAGACCTACAAGATAAATGACACGGCTACGAAAATAAGAATTAAATAGGAACTTCATAGTGGAGCATGTCTAAGTGGCCAAAATCTACAGGAAAAGCTACTGAGTGTAATTAGTAATCAAGGAAGTTCAGGTTGGCCACCGTGAGATACCATCTTGCACTCATCAGCCTGGCAGAAAGGAAACCGTGAGAAAACACCAACCCTTGGCGAGAATGTGGCACGGTGAAAGCTTTGAGACTGCTGCTGGGGTGGGCGTGTGCCTTGATGGGAGTCCCTCTGAGCCAGGTGGGCAGCCTTGGCCCCACACTTTCAACCCTAAGCCAGTGGAGCCTTCCCCTGACCCCCTCCCAAGACCTCTTGCTAGTATTCGTGTGCAGAGAACCAAGGCCAGGCGTGCAGATGCATTGCACGCAGCAGGACAAACTGAAACCGGCCTATCAGGAGGGGGAGAATGGAGGAAGTGCGCTGCACAGAGCCGGGGGCTCTGCATGGACCCGCTCTAGCTGCACGCATCAACATGAAATGGATGTCAGGAACATGAGGTGGAGTTGGAAAAGTAAGTTACGGAAGTTACTTACTGTTAAATACAAACTTAAAAAACAAAACACAAACTAAAAATATACCGTTTAGGTTACAAAGCATTATGTGGTACAGCCAAGGGAGAGTGAACATCTCATGAGTGGTTAATGGTGATGGGATAGAAGGGGTGGAGTCAGGGGCAAAGAAGGCTTCTGTGTTCCGGACACGTTTCATTCTTCAAGCAGAGTGGTGGGCTTGTTTAGCAATATAGTCTTTCCTTAAAAACCCGAAAGTAACATTAGCCCCGGAACTTGCGCTGTTTTCGAGAATGGAAACATTGCAAGCAGGTTGAACTTCTCCCCGGAAAAGGGTTGAAGTTCCCTCCAGAAAAGGAACTCCGAGCGCCAACTGCTTATTTTCAGGGCGTTTGGCATTCTTTGTTGATGAGAGAGGCCTGAAGCGGGGCGAAGGGCAAGGCCGGGTGATCCTTGTTGTCCGGTGACTGGTTCCTGGCGCTGCAGACTCGACGATGTGGCTGTAGAGCTGGCTGGAGGGGGTTGCAGCAGCTCGTGAAATCTCAGTCACACGTTTCGAGAAGCCACAATATGCCTGTCTCCTGTTCATTTCAGTTTTTCTTGGCATCTGTGTAATTGAGCCAGATGGAAAATGTCTCCCACATTAGGTTCTCTTTCATCGTGTCAGCCATTTAACTTGACTGCCCCCGGTGTCCCGTTGGGAGCCCTGGCGGGTTGAGGGTTGGGCTGATAACCCACCACAAGGCTGACAGTTCAAACTCACCAGCTGCTCCAAGAGAGACTGAGGAGGCGTCTGGATCCTGGAAAGCTTTACCGTCTTGCTGTGGAGTTGGTTCTGACTCAGAACAGCCCTGTGTGCAACAGAGCAAGACACTGCCCGGCCTTACTGCATGCTCACAATTAGTGTTAGGGTGTTTGACCCGGTCGCTGGCGCGTCTGTGTCAGTCTATCTCCTGGATGGCCCTCCTCTTTTTCAAACACTGTTTGCCAAGCGTGAGATCCTTTCCAGGGGCTTGGCCTTCCTGGTGGCGTGGACAAAAAGAATGAGACAAAATTGCCTTCCAGGAGCATTCTGGCTGTACGTCTTCAAAGACAGACTCGTGTGTTCTTTTGTCCACCCATGGTCCTTTCAATATTCTCTTCCAGCACTAGTCATAGAAGCTTTAGGGCTGCTCTGCGTCAGAATTGGCTGAAGAGCAATGGGCTGGGTGTGGTGTGGTGTGGTGTGGTGTGATATGGCTTGAGGGGGCTCTGGAAGCCTCGGTTTCTTTTCATCCAAGTTGCTAGCCATTCTTGAGGAGGCCTTGCTTTAGAACATTGACTTGTTTGCTGCACCGAAGCGTCTGATGAGGGGAGAGGCCTGTCCCTTTCCAATAGGTGGTAAGGACAAAGTAAATACAAAGAACTCTCTCGTTTTTCGGCCGCTGGAACATGGCTGTCATCTGGCTAGCAACGGAAAAAGCCCCAACCCCTTTCTCACCAAGATAACATGGAAATTTTAATAAGTAACAAAAGGAAATGAGCAGTTAAAGTTGAGAGCCTGGAAGTGCTAGGTGCAAGCCCATTTTGCCACTGTGTGTTGTAGAAATGGTCTCTGAACCTCAGTTTTCTCATTTTTAAAGTGTGGATGATAGGCCCAAGTTCATAGATTCATTCAGAGAATAGAAGACTACCACAATTTATTGCTGCTCCTGTTGCCATTCCTGGTATGACCCGGATTTTCATCTAAAAAGAAAAACAGCGTTCCTTTGGCCAGATCTTCTTCTCCTTCCCAAGTTGCCTCCCCAGGGTTCAAGACTACATTTTCTAATTTCATAGAGGTCAAGGCAAAAAGGTCTTCTCTTTCTACCATTTAACCAGTCGTGTGAACACCGGCAAACAAGCTTCGAACGATTGGGTCCTTCAAGGATAAAATTAAGAGGGCAGTCTCTGTGGCACGGGTTTGCACCCACATCAAAGGGTCAAGCGCCATGAGACCATGGGCCTGACGGTGCTCTGTCATCTGTGACACACTGTGGGAATTTCAGCTCCGATGAATGCCTGCCCAGACACACCTAGCACTGACCGGCTCCCCGCCCCGAGCCAGACTGCTCATGTTGCTTGGTGAGTGTATGGAACTGGATCTTCTTAGAACAACTGTGAAGGTTTGTACTTGAACAGCATTGACAAGAGGGTTTATCAATAGTTTCTGCTTCCGTGTGTACATTGAACAGTTGGTGTACATTTTGTTCCAACTCAATCATTGCAGTCTCCCTAAGATAGCATCACTTAACCCCATGTTCTCCCTGTGTTTCCACAGAGTATCAAAATAGTATTCTCTAACCGTCTATAGGCATTGCCCTTTTGGTAGTTAAAGAGTAATTAAGCCTAGAGTCCAGATTCACTATCATGGAGAGTCCTGACGACCAGGGTGAGAAGTGATTCCCGTGCACTGTTGGTAACAGTCATTCTTTGATACTCATCTTTCCTAGACCTTAATTAAACCATAAAGGAGATGTATCTAGTTTTATATGCTGTGGTTTGCTAAGACTGGTTGGTATCCTCCTTAGATCCGTCCTTTGCCAGCCTCTCTCTTGCTCCCTGACTGAACCCAGGACTCCCAGGACTTGGGCTTCCTGCTCTGTGCATTGGATGATGCTAGGTTCTTAATGCCAGTCTTAATACCAGCTGTTCCTCTGATCCGATTCCAACGCCTTACTCAAGTGATTGTCTGGATCCCTGTGGGCACCTCAGCTCTCCCATGTCTCAAACGAACCTCATTATTTCTCCTGTCCCCTTCGGAGTGGCAGATTGATCAATAGTCTTCTGTGTCCTTTATGAAAGTTGAATCTTGATTGATCAGCCCATTCTTTCCATTCAAGAATGTGGGACCTACTCAAGAGCAGAATTTCTAACCTTGGGGAATAGTGACATGATGAGATGGATAATTATTTTTAAAGAATTTTTAATCACAACTATGAGGATTATAAGAGAAGTTGATAGGCTACAATTCAGGATGAGAAATGTTCAGAACACAGTTCTCAGAGTCAGGGCAGTCTCTCTCTCGGTTGACTCTCAGTCACGTGGCCCTTTGGCTCCTGCCTTGCTGAGTAATGACTGTTACAGAGCTCTTTTAGCATTCTCAATAAATACCCAGAGAGCATGCCACTCTGGCATATGTCACACCCTGAAGGCACTCCGTTTATAACTCCATGGAATTAGAGTCACCAACTTTTCAAGCAACCCGCCTGCTTTTGAAGACACTCCGCTCGGCTATGTGGGCTGGCTTGTGCTCTGGTGCGTGGTGCTGCTGTTTCTCTGGTTCCACAGGTTTCTGCCCCTGGGTCGAGGCAGTTCACTGCACAGTTCACTGCACATGCCTGAGTTGGTGTCAGAAGATGCGCACTGCTCTCGATTCATTCACCCTGCCTGCCTTTTTCTTTTTCTCTTTTTACCCCTGCATCACTGCCCTGGTGGGAGTAGGAGGCCCAGCCTTGCTCCTGGAGAGCTGCTGCTGGATTTGAACTGCCAAGCCAGTGGGCTGCAGTCCCGCACACAACCACTGCACCACCAGGGCTCAGCTGCCTTTTTCTTTCTTGTCTTTAACGCTTGGTATGGATTAGATGAAAATGTCCAGGACAGATGAATAGTTTGACCTTCAACAGTTCATGTGCATTTTATTTCGGCCCGCTCATTGCAATCTCCTCAATGTAGCATCACTTAGCCCATTTTCTCCCTGTTTCTTCTTTCCTAACCACCTGAACATTGACCTCTTTGATCTTTTAAAATGTTCTTCCTTTTTTATCTTTTACCCTAACCTGCCTCTTTGAACTTGCACGGTTGATTATTCTAATAGAGAGAGAGGTCCTTATGATGATAAAGGACCACAACCCTTGGGGCTCCTACCAGTCTTGAGCCAACCAGTAAGCCTGGTCTCCTTTGGGAATTTGAGTTCTGTTCCACATTTTTTCCCTATTCTACCCAAGGCCTTCTAATGTGACCTTTTTCAGAGCAGTTGGTAGCGGTTGGTAGCTGGGTACTATCTAGTTCCTCTAGGTGGTCTCAGAGTCCCTTAGTTCACTGGACTAGTTGTTTCCATGCCTATTTGGATTCTCGCCCAGCTTCTCTCTTCTGGATACAAAGTTTTCCCTTAGATGAGTGCTTGTGAGCTTTTAAGATCCCAGTACCCACTCACCAAGGTAGACGGAACTCAGAACCACTGTGACCTGTGGTATGCCAGTTGACCTTTCTGTCTCCAAGATTATGGTCCTGTTCCTACAGACCCAGCAAAGATGTTTGGTACGATCTAGAGGACGTTTTCATGACTTTGTCCCTTGTATGCTCCGATACAGGCACAGATGTATTTGCAGCAAAGGCAGATAACATATATACAGATACCCACTGTCCAACCTGCTCAGCCTGCATGTCTATCCAAGGATCTCCTCAAAGAGCCCCCATAGTTACAAGATTGCAGGTAGACAGC
Source organism: Nesogale talazaci (assembly GCA_004026705.1). Classification (NCBI taxonomy): domain Eukaryota; kingdom Metazoa; phylum Chordata; class Mammalia; order Afrosoricida; family Tenrecidae; genus Nesogale; species Nesogale talazaci. The sequence continues at coordinate 53,053 of PVJH01015266.1, forward strand.
AGTATTAGCTTCTGTTGCCCTGGATTCTTGCAAACTTCCTAGTGTCTTCCCTGCCTCCATCATTTTCCTAATGTCCAACTCATTGTGGATGACACTGGCCTGCCCTCTGTGGTCTGAATAATTCTTTGGTCATCTGGGGTTTCTCCAATAAATTCATTGCAGCTTGTTCAGCGACCGTCCTGGTGACATGCCCTATTGAGTCAGTCACCAAAGTCTTTTACCACTGCTACCTGACTACCTTGCCGAGCTTTCTACCTTCCTCTTTCTTCTCCCTGCCCACAGCAAGTTCAGATTCTTTCCCCTTGCCTGAATGGTTTTTGTTGTATAAGGACACCACCTGCATAAGGGTACCTGACATAGGCAAGACACCTCTCCTCAAACTTAACGTGAGTGTCGGAATTATGCACAAACAGAAACCCAGCGCAAGGACCCCGTCTCAGTGGCAGGCACCCTCCAGGCCTGTGTCATGGGAGCCGCCTTCTCTGCATGCAGCTCCGGGCTGGGCTTGCTGGACGTCACTGCAGTGCCGGAAAGGCTCTTTGTACAGGATGACCAAGGAGCCTTGGCAGGTCCGAGCTGGCTTTGTCCTTCGAGGACTCCACCCTGGAGAGGTCACGGAAAAGGAGGCACTAGTCCATGGGAGGAGCTCATCCCTGTTTCTCAGGGAAGGAAGCGGGAGGATGCATCGGGTGCCCAAAGCCCCAGGGGTCACAGTGCGGATGGCCTTTGACTCCAGAGCCTGAGCTCTCTCCGTTGCTGGGTGCTCTGCCATCTATCTCCTGTCCCAGCTCCTGCTAGCAGTGGATCTCAACCTTCTTCACGTGGTGCTGTACCCCCCCCCCCCCCGGCAACCATAAAATTATTTTCATCGCAGATTCATAACTGTCATTTTGATACGTTTATAAATCCGGCGACCCTCGCGGAAGGATCATTCAGCCCCCAAAGGTTGAGAACCACAGTCCTAGCGAGTCGTCCTTGGCTGCGAGTGGTAGCTTTCCTAAATGCGCCTTTGGTGGTTTAATGACTGGCTCGATTCCCTCAGCGGTGCCTCACCCAGATAAGGTCCAAATGTACCAGAAAGACCCAGCCTGTCTGCCTGTCGGAGACTCTCTCCTGCCAGCACCCACAGACACTTAGCTTGCCAGCCACCTCTGGCTGCAGAGCTTCATGC
>PVJH01015267.1:0-54212 GCA_004026705.1 Nesogale talazaci
TTTTTTCCCTGACTTCAGCACATATTATGCAGCCTCAGTGGTCAAAACCACATGATATTGGTATAAATACAGATACTCAGACCAATAGAAAAGAACTGAAAATCTAGAAATAAAACCATCAGCATATGGACAACTAATTTTTGATAAGGGCCCCCAAAATATTAAATGGGAAGAGGATGCCTTCTTCAACAAGTAATGCTGAAAAAAATGGATATCCAATTGCAGAAAAATGAAGCAAGACCTCTATCACACTCCATGAAGAGTAAACTCAAGATGGATCACAGACCTTGAGATGAAACCCAAAATTAATAGGACCATCAATGATGGAATTGAGACAAACCTGAGAACTTTGACACAGGGAATACCTAGGCTATTAGAAATAGGGAAGGACACAGATATAGATGAGTCACAAATTGACAAGTGGGAGATACTGAGGATAAAACACCTGTGTATCTCAAAAGAATTCATCAACAGAGTAATCACAGGGCCCACAGATTGGGAGAACATCTTTAGTAATGATGCATATAATACTCTGTTAGCTTCCAGGAAATAAAAAAAACTATTTGCCCACTGAGATGAACCTGAACAGAAGTATATCCAAATTGTATCCAAAGAGAAATATATCCAAATATTCAAAGAACCTGAACAGAAGTATATCCAAATGGCCAATAAACCTATGAGAAAACGTTCCTGATTATTAGACGTAAGAGAAATGCCAATTAAAATGACATGAGATACCACCTAACACCCTGAAAGATAGGCCACTTAAAAAAATCAGAAAGCAACAAGTGTTGGAGGGTCTTTAGTGAGATAGGAATTCCCATCCTCTGCTGGTGTACCTGCATGTATATTCAGCTATTATGGAAATAAATTTGGAGATATCTAAAACAGATGAAAATTGAGGCAAGAAACAAACCACAGCCAGACATCTGTGCTCCAGTGTTTACAATTGTAAGGAGTTAGAAACAATAGAGATTTCCATCATCAGATCCATGGATTGAAAAACTGGTACATACATATAATGGAGTACTATGCATGCCTAAAATGCAGTGATGAACGCAGGAAGCACATCACCACATGGGTAGAACTCTCAGAAATTATGCTAAGTGAATTAAGCCAAGCATAAAAGAACAAGTACAACATGAGTCCACTGAGGTAAGCTTAAAAATAAAAAAGGGTATAGGGGAAAAGATTCTGAATACACCTTCCTGGGTCACATGGCAGGGTCCAGACCAAAACTAGGATACACAGCCAACTTAAAAGAATGAGGCAAAAAGAAAAAAAAGACATGGGTAGTGAGGGAACAGTGCACTAACCCACCCAAGGGCAGGGTATGGATCATATCTCCACAGAAAAAAAGGTACCAGACTTCAACCTGGTGCTCCAAGATGTGAATACAACATACGGACATGAAACAGGGAACCAATAAAGAAGTCTGAGGGACTGGCCCCAATCCCAGCTATGTGGACTCCCTCCCCCAGCCGCGAGAATGCACTTCAGAGGACAGCACCAAAGCTACAGCTCAGGGAGAGGGACATGTCTGACTGGAGTACACAGGAGCAAATGAGGGGAGAAGAGAGAGTGGAGCACATAATGTCCCAACAAACTCTAATGATCATATTCCCACTCAGAGCAGCCAAAGCACAGAGAAGACCATTGGGTGGACCTCTCTATGAGACACACTAACCCTCACTGACCTATAGCGCTATGGGGACAACACTGGAGACACAGTGCCGGAATTATGTCTGATTGGACTCCACAACACTGAGGAAACACACCAAGGGTGCATCAAAACAACAAGGGGAGCAGAGCAACAAAGTCCCCAGGGAATACCAAAAATAGGCTTTGGGGCCAGCACCTTATCAGACAATTGGCAAACCCTCCTAAAGGTCGACAGAACAGAACTTGAACTATTTACAGGCTTTTCTTTTTAATTTTTTGTCCTTATTTTGTTGATGTTTTGTTTTCTATAGTTGCTTTGTTTTGCTTTATTTTGCTCTGTCTGTGCGGGTGTGTATTATTATCTCTGCAGGTCTATCTAAATAAATAGAGGGGATAAACAATATAGAGGAGGAAACCAAGGGACCAAGAGTACCGGGGGAACATGGGAGCGGGAGAAGCAGGGAAAGGAAGTGGATGCTAGCAAACTCAAAGACAAGGAAAAAGCAAGTCATCCAAAATCAAGTGCTAGGAGGACATAGGAGGCCTGGCAAGGCTTGATTAAAAACAATGTAACTGAGAGGAATTTATGAAACCAAAAGAAGACTGAACCTGATAATGGGACAAGAGGAAAGTAAAAGGAAATAGAGGAAAGAAATAGGCAAAGGGTATTTATAGAGGTCTAAATATAGGCATGTACATATGTATATATATTTATATATGACTATGAGAAGTAGCTCTATGTGCATATATTTAGGTCTAGTATTAAGGTAGCAGATGGACATTGGCGCCCTACTCAAGTTCTCCCTCAAGGCAACAGCACTTTGTACTATCAAACTGACTATCCATGATGCTCACCTTCCCGACGTGACCGCTGATGGCAAAACCAGAGTATAAACAAATGTGGTAAGAAAGCGGATAGTGTCTGGTTATTAATGTCTGGAGTCTTAAAGATTTCAAGATAAACAAGCGGCCATCTAACACATCAGGGGCAAAGCTCATGTGGATGAAGCACACTAGGCTGTGGGATCAAGAGGCGTCAATAGGATCAGGTATCAGAGATCAAAGAAAAACCAATCCTATCATTGTGAATGAGGGGGAGTGTGGAGTGGAGTGGAGTGGTGACCCCAAACCCATCTGTAACCAGCTGGACATCCCCTTACAGAAGGGTCTTGGGAGGAGATGAGCCAGTCAGGGTGCAGTGTAGCCCCGATAATGCATGCATCTTTCCTCTAGTTTTTTAATGCTTCCTCCACCACACCACCATGCTTCCAATTCTACCTTACCAATCTGGCCAAACCAGAAGATGTACACTGGTATAGAAAAGAGCTGGAAACTCAGGGAATCCTGGATAGATAAACCCCTTAGGATCAATAATGAGAGTAGCACTACCAGGAGAGTAAGAGGAAGAAGGGAGGGGAGAAAGGGGGAAACTGATCACAAGGATCTACATATAACTCCTTCCCTTGGAGAGGGACAACAAAAAAGTGGGTCAAGGGAGATATTGGACAACATAATACATGAAAAATATAATGTATCTATTCAGTGCATAGGATCCATGTATCACTACTTTATTTATACATCTTAAAACTAATAATTCAGAGGAGACCTCACTCAGAACCAGTTTTTTTTGTTTAGGGAGGAGGCAGAGAATGCACCAAATAGTTTATACCATGTAATATTGTTTCACATTCACTCTAAGATATTCCTGCAATAATTTTCAATGGATTTAGATGGAAATCCATGAACATAGGAGGAGAGAGTTAAGTCTTTTTCTGAGAAAATAATTTCACTTCTGTTTGTGGATAAGCCAGAGAATGGACACTTGCTTATGAAGAAACCCTTATAATACTAGTGTGGACCCCCCAATTAAAATATATGACCTGTATAACAATAGCAATAATGCATCCTTTTCTACCTTTTGGTGACCCAAGCATTATGCTGTAGTTTACCTGAATTTTAGATTTTGTCCTTTGGAAATATACAGCCTTCTTCACAGGTCTTATCAGAAGAACTCATTTTGAAAACCTATGAAGCAAACTGAACTTTAACACATCTGTTGCAGCTTAAAGGAACTGAAGTACTCCTTGGAACTATAGACTGTAACACTTTAGTCTCAGAAGTCGTTGGACTCTAGATCAAATCTCTGTTGCCTTGAGGTTGCCCAATAATTGGCAAGCTGAGACTACCATTTATTTCACATTTTCTCTGATGTGCTTTAGTTCTGCAGACAAATGGTTTCCCTTTAAAGCTATGAATCTCACTCTTTTGTTTCCTTAAACAGTACTCTGTCCCTTAAGTTTTTTTAATCCGCCACTTTAAGTTTTTTAATCTACATGTGTTTGGTTTCTGGATTGAAATACCTTGGTTCTTGCTGCTGGAGCAGAAAGAATTCGAAGGGTAGATCCAAGCACTTTGTGATCCAAGTGCTTTTATTGATGAGAGGGAAATTGTAGATGTGATGGTCTCAAAATGCACACCCTGTTTCAGGAAAACACACAAGGCTGTGCAGGGACCATGCAGGTGTCTATGCCGATCACGAAAAACCACATGGAAAAAGCACAGTAACGAGGGCACTAAACCGTGCTTGGAGAATCAGAAAATCGAAGGGGCCAAGTGGAAGGGGCATGTATGTGTGTGCCCACACGCAGGAGGGATTCCCATGCTCCATTGGCTACGTACACCTGAAAAAGAGAGATGGTCTGCTGGTGGATGCCTTTCACTCCCACTAATTAGGAAGGCGTGGTTGAGGGTATTGGGTGATTTGGGGGCTGAGTTTGGTCACACCTGTGTGATGTCAAGGCCCTAGATTGGGCCCAAGCTTAGTTCCACCTGAACTTAGAGACTTAGCAGAAGGTCCTAGCCTGAGCAGGCTCACTTTAGATCTTTCCATAGGTGTCTAATTAGGGTGCCTGATTTCTTTCCAACCCCTTTGTTGTGGTCTTATGCTGGCTTGGGAAGACCACCCCCCCCCAACCCCTATTCTGGGATACCTAACAAGTATATTATGTATCTTAGTGTGAAAAGGTTTTCATACATGCTTTCCCCCTTTACTAGTATTTTAAATTATGTAACAGGACCTAGATTTATAATAATCACCAAATGTCTCATGGAGATTATTTGTGTTGTTTCTCAAGCTGATAACTATCCCTCTACAGTAGACTCAATGTATATATTGTTTTATATATAGATATTATATGTATCTATGCATATACTGCTCTAGAATTATTGTTATCAGCTGGAGAAGAAACAACACAAATAACCTCCGTGAGCTATACATGCATATATATAATAGCACCTCAGATATAGTAATGGCTCTGAGCTCATATATAATCTAAGCCTTAATCTGAAAACAATTAGTTCTGATTGTTTGGCACAGCTGGATGCTATCCCTTTTAAACAGGAGCTCTGAATTTATTATGTGTGCATAGCATAGTGTGGTAATGAAATCAGCTGATGGCCTACTATCAGAGAGAATAGTATCTGGAGTTTTAAAATTTGTCTTAAGCAGGTAGTTAAGTGAGATGTCAGCTAAGTTCACATGGAGAAACCACATCAGTCTGTGTGGTCAAAGGATTATTATCAGTATAAGCCATAATTAGAGAGAAGAATTGTATTTTAGTTTAAATTTTAATCATCCCATTTTTGGAAGGCTATGGAAGCAGGTACACAAAATTCATTTGCAGAGTTCCCACATTGATTGAGTCTCAACTAAATTCCTTCTGATCATTAATCTATAATATATCACTTAAAACAAATCTCATAGATATGAGACAATGTAGATACACCATGGGTAATGTAGAGAGAGTAAAATGATTAGCCCATTGTTAATTAAAATGCTGTAGCTATAATACATTTTGGGATTTGGTCTGTTGAGATTTAGCTTGTTGAAAGGGACCAAAGAGGTCTCTCCCTTACTGTAAAAATTCCTTTTAAACTTAATCAGGAAGGAAATTCAAATTCAGCAAGGCCATGTGAGCAAGCACAGCTATCTGGGCAAGGAAGTCCATTTAGATAACCAATGAAGTCTGTAACCTTGGTGAATACCATCTGACTGACAGACAAGAAGAATATAAATATCTGCTGAAGTCTGATGATCCCTGGGGATAAATAAAAGGTTTTTGTGAGAGCCCTGCCTCATTTATCTCATTGCTTTGAAGTTCTGTGATCACTGTCACAAACATCAGCATCTGTTAATCTTCTTCCTCAACCTGCCACATAATTTGTTTGGGGTATGTCACTTCGTCGATTTTCACTGAATTTTTGAAGCAGTTTGTAGAGGGTAAACCACGCAGCTTCCTTTTTTTTAAGTGCTTGCAGAAATAAACTTAGAATTTCTTGAAATTACCTGTTTTTCTTTGACTAAAACAGCAACAGGCAACCCAGGACCATATTCCTGGTGTCAGTTTGCCTCCATAATCTTTAAATTGATGACTCAATGAAATGTTCATTATCATGGCTAACTTAAATTTGACTTTAAACTTGAATACATTCTACACACCAAAAAGAATACAGAGTTGATGAAATGAATCAATTTTTTCCATGAATAAAAAGTCTTTGATATAAACCTGTAAATGACAAGTCTACGTGAAAACCATTTTTAATTTTAATGTCAAATTTGCCTGAACCTTGCAATGTGAGTTATATAGTGCTACTATCATAGAAAGTACAAGTGGTTGGTTTTTACACACATATTATTCTCTCACAATTTAGGAGGCTACACTCTAAATTCTAGAAGAAGACTTTCCTTCTTTATTTTTTAAAATTAAGTACCTTTATTTGGGTTATTATAGCTCCTATCGCAATCCATACGTTCATCCATTGTGTCAAGTATATTTGTACATCCATTGCTATCATCATTTACAAAGCATTTTCTTTCTACTTGCACCTTTGATATCAGCTCCCGATTTTTCCCTTCCTTTCCCACCCCCTCCCTCATGAACGCTTGATAAATTATGGTTTATTATTCTCATATCTTACATTATCCACTGTCTTCCTTCGCCCACTTGTCAGTTGTTCTTCCCACTGGGAGGAGGTTATATGTCAATCCATGTGACTGATTCCCTCTTACTCCCCCATACTTTCCTCTTACCCTCTTGGTATCTCCATTCTCATTATTAGTTCGGAGAGGTTTATCTGTCCTGGATTCTCTGTGATTTTAGCTCTTATCAGTGCACATACTCTGGTCCGTCAGACTTGTGAGACAGGACTGAGGTCAAGATAATGGAGGGAGGATGCATTAAAGATCTAGAAGAAAGCTGTCTGTTTCATTGGTGCTAGACTGCACCCTGATTGGCTTGGCAGACTTCTTTGTTACTCTTGTGGGAAAGTCTGTTTCCCTTCACTGTCTTTGGACTGTGCATTACTTGGAGAGACGCATGTGGTTTGACATCAAGCTTCCCTTCTAGGGTCTCTGTGGAAAGAAGGTAGGTCCATAGTATGAATTCTAGTTCAAGCTCTACTTACAGTTTCTTGTTGTTTACTGAGAAATACTCGGGTCAGGGGTTTTTATTAGAAGATCTAGAGGCAAAGTCACAACCTTAAAATTAATGAGTATGAAGCATTCTGTAAACTGTAGTTAAAAATTGAAGATCATGATGAGATAGATATGAGGGCTTCTGGGCAATGTCCTGAGCACATTCTTATTTCCTCAAGAGGGTACCAGGTCTTTATTTCTGAGGAAATATTTGTTTAATATTTGATATAGTTTATGGCAACAACCCAGCTGTCTCACTAATCCAGATTATTTGTCTTTGTCCTTTTAAAGACTTAATAAATGTTCCCCTCTGCAAAATATAGGAATTCAGCATCTCATTTCTTCTAGAAAAGATAAAATCAGAGAGAAACAAGTAATAAAGTGACCTGATTAACCCTACGATGGGCTGTACCTCTTGCCCAGAAATGGAGGAGAAAGGAATTCCTTTATGTAATTATGGATGAGTGAAACTAAAGTTTAGACAAAGAAAGGTAGATTGAGGCTTGTACAAGACTCAAGTTTGCCCCAATGTTTAAGCCTAAATCAATCAAAGACATAAAAAATTCTAATTCCTAGTTTCATAAATAAGTGACACTATTATTTGTCCCCATTGATCCATCAGAACCAAAGTGTTCTTGATCCAACTTTGGCTATGTTTCTTAGCTTCCTCCAAGGACATGAATTGTGAGTGAACATCTCAGTTTCTACCAATACTGTTGAGTTTTTTTGAGAAGAAAACTTCTAGCCTAGTGAATAAGAAGTTGTGGCATTTTTGTCAGATGGCATCAACTCAATTCTAATCCATAGCTACCCTATGCAAATCATAGGTCACACTGCCTAGCCTTGTGTCGCCCTCACAATTGTTCCCATGCTTGATCTCTTTGTTGCAGTCACTGTGGGAATCCAGGAAGTCAATGACCTTCTTGTTTTGTGTTGCCCCTCTTCTTTACCAAGCATGATGTCATTCTCCAGGAACTAGTCTCTTCTAATCACGTATTCAAAGTACATGAGACAAGTCTCATTACTCCTGGACTCAAGGAATACTCTGATCACACTTCTTCCAAGGTAAGTTCGTGTGTCACTTTAGCAGTCCATGCTACTTTAAGTGTTTTTCTCCAGTACCATAATTCAAATGCATTGATTCTTCTTTAGACTTTCTTATTCAATATCTAACTTTCACAAGCTGTTTGTTAGGTGTCATGAGTTTGCCTCATAGCAAGTCTATCTATTAATTTCCTTAGCTAGAAAAGAAAGGAAATTTTTGAGTTATACTCATTTCATATGACCTTTAAACCACAAACTCTTATGTGATATATTATAATTTTGGATGTCACACACTTGTGGCTATAGCCCCATTTTGGAATGCCCTATCTACTTATGAACTGGAATAGGATGGGATTAAGCTCTGAACTTAGTAGAGGATGAGAACGGTGCTACACTTTTTGCTTAAAAGTTCCCTTTGTTGTTGTTAATTGTAATCGATAGAAGGAATTATATGCTATAGCTTAGAAGAGAAAAGGTGCTTCTGGTGTAGCATGGAAGAAAAAACCTGGCTGATTAAGCTTAGGAGAAGACCAATGCCAACTGAAACATCCTGCCAGAGTGCCCAGGTCAAATGTGCATAAATAAAATACAGTCCAAAGAGGATTATATTTGAGTGAAGGGGTATATGCTAATTTTATTGCCTCACTGAAGCTCAATGTAATTCCCACCAATTGACCTTTCCCTACATGAGTCTGCTAAAAGGATGGGGAAGAATACTGATAGAATTTGCCTGTGAGTAGTGGTGAGAGGCATGTGTTTGTTCAGACAGATTTGAGAAGCAAATTATTAAGCGCACATATGTATATAAGAAAGAGTTTTATATATAAGAGCATCCTTAAGAAAACATCGCGACCCAGTTCAGTCCAAAGTCATAAATCCGAGATTAGCCATATGTCCAATGCCCATCCATAAGTCCTCTTCAGACTCACAAAGCACATGTAGTGACACCAGGACAATCACAGGCCAGTGAGTGCAGAGTCTTGTGTATCCAGTGGTGGTACAAGCATCTCAGCATTGGCAGGGGTCTCCCTGTGGCTCCTCCAGTTTCCAGGGCTCAGAGTCTATCAGCATGCTGCCATGTGTATCCTCAGCTGCAATATCTTCCAGGGAATGAGCCAAGAGAGACAGTGTTTCCTCCTCCAAGAGGGAATTACCACATTTCTCAGAATTCTCAGGAGTAGGTCACGCCCACACAGAAGTCTCATTGACTATCTCCAGATTGATAGTCTACACTCTTAATCCTCAAACTGACACTGGATTAGGTGACTGCCACAGGATTTTCTGAAATACCATCCTTCTACTTATAGAATGAGTCCTTCAAGAATTGGGATGTGGGCTCCCATCACAGAGAAGGGTTAGGAGTGGCATGAGACTTCTGAAATCAGTATCTGGTTTACCTCTGCCTGACAATAAGATCTCACACTGAACAGTACCCATCACTACCTGAGACATTCCCACTTCTTTTCAAAGTTTCTGTGGACCATTTCAAACACTCACAGAAACCAGAAATGTGAGGAGATTCACTCAGGGAGCGTTGGAGGGGTAGGGAAGAGACTAGCATGTTTGAATAGTTGGGCATTTAGAAATTCTTCAATCTCCAATTCTTTGGGACTAGTTCAGTACTTATGATTACTAAATAAACTATTACCACAACTGGAATACTGTTCTTTAAAATAAGATAACTGTTCATATGCTGTTTCTAGAGTATAATAACAATCAAATCCTCTGTTAAATATCTATAACAAAGAGAAAGGAGGGGCTGAGCGCCGGTGGCGTAGTGGTTGAGTGCGGGATTGTGGCCCATGGGCTTGGCAGTTCAAATCCAGCAGCAGCTTTCCAGGAGCAAGACTGGGTAGCTCCCACGACCATCAGAGGGCAATGATGCCCACCCCCTCCCCCCCAAAAGAGAAAGGACAGTGTGCTGTTTTTTAAAATTTATTTTGGTTTGGTTTGAAATGTCATGATGTCCAAAAAGATATATCTATTTTTAATTTATGTTTTCATGTCTGTTTAGTTAATATTGATCTCCCATTTCTTGATATGGAATATATATATATATATATATATATATATATATATATATATACAAATGTGTATATTCTGAATTTAATAACATTTGCTTGCTTTTCTAGCACATAAGCAAAAAAGTATATCTTGTGTCTCTGAACAGTTCTTAACTGTTACAGGTAACAGGGAGGTTAACAACTGCAATTACTGTCTGTCCTCTGTAATGTATAAACAGCCTTCAGGCAAAGTCTAGTTACTCCAAACATATTTCTCCAATCTGATCCTTCCCTTTTCTATTTAAATCTCTACCTCTGTCTCTTTGAATGAATGTGTGTGTCTCTCTCTCCTTTAAATACACAAAAACATGCATATACTTGTCTCACACACATGCATACACTTGTTTATACATACATATTTAGGTTTGAGCTTTGATTCTGGGTACTTGTGGTAGAAATTGTGTACTCAGAAGATCATTTAGACATTGCGCTTCTCTTGCTTCAGACTTTATAACAATTATTTGTCTTGCTGAGCCTTAATAGATTATGACATATCTCAGCATCATAGAGTCTTGGTAAATCCCAGAACTGGAAGTCCATAGACATTTCTGGTCAGGATTAGTTAAAAAAGAAAATAAAGTAAGATTAGTAAATTATCTGCAAAGTATTGATCTGTTTTATTTCCATGCTGTGTGAGGCATCGTCATACTTCCATGCCCACAAAATCTTAATTTTCTCTGGCATCTGCTTTCATGTTTCACCACACCATGTTAATTCATTGTGCTGCATACCTTATAGAATGCAGAAGCTTAAATAAGCCCTGGAAGTACTATTCATCACTTCTCTACCTCTTTTTTCCCTTTAAATACGGAATAAATTTGCCTTATTTACAGTATTGGATTCATGCAAATCAAATTTATGTAAAATCTTGCATCAAATGACTGCAATGCACATTTTTTGGTACTACATTTATGACAGGAAAACAAAGACAAGTAAAATAGCAAAGCGTTTCGAATTCAAACTTGCTAGACCTTTGCCATAAAATTTTATCACTACTAGTTAAAAGGTACACATTTGATCTTAATTATTTGTATTAGAAATGTCAGTACTGTACATACTGGGCATATTTTACTCATTTTTAAAAAAAAAGTTTTGTTCCATTAAGCATCACAATTACTGCATTAGGTCATGGTACAGTTGATCATGTTAACCCTCTATTAAAACTTTGCTCCTGAGGTGGTTGTGACTCCCAGGGACCCAAAACTAGAGTATAGTAAGACAGAATATAACTGCCCTGTAGGATTTCCAAGGCTGTAAGCTTTCTGGAAACAGATGGCCATATCTTTCTCTCACAGAGAGTCTGAGGCGTTGGTTTGAACAGGCATGTGGGCTTTGGCTAACACATTTTTAACTACACTGCCAGGGTTAGTTGTGTTAACAAAGCAAACAAACGTCTATTATTGAGTTGATTTAGATTCATAGTAACCTTATAAATAGTTCCTTAGGCTTTTAATCTTGAGTGATAGGAATAGCCTTCTTATTAGACAGAGAGCATTGAGAGAGTCCTACCAACCCTGTTTTTAAATTGATTACTGCAAACATAGTTAGGTTACAGTGTAATTGCTTACCTTTTGATTCCCCTTTTAACCCATGTTTTAGTTGTTCCTTTTTTTTTTTCAAGTTTGGGGTGGAGTATACATGTTAATTAAGCCTTTGGCGAATTCCCTCTGAACAGAGACCAGGGATATGGCCAGCCTTGCTGGAATGTGAATGGCCTTGCTGTCAGGCAGTATGCATTAGGAAATGTATTATTGCAGATTCAGTAAGGTTAAGATTTAATACCTTATCATTTTATCTCTCTTTTGACCCCTTTTAATTTTGTCTAGGTTTTAGTAATTTACTGTCATTGTTGTTGGCTTTTTCATGTTTAATTACTATTTTTCTGCATATGAAATCCAGAATAGATAAATCTATAGAAAAAGTAGTTGGGGAAGCCCATGGTGAGTGGAGGATGTCATGGGAAGGGGAACAACTAGGGAAGCAGAATCATCATCTTGGAGAAGGTAGAGATCCTATGCATATTAGAGCAACACCAAGCTAGTGGAGAGGAAGCACTAAGAGGTAGAAAAGGGGGGAAAGTGATGGCGGGGCAGGAGGAAGCAAAAAGAAACAGAGAAACTCCAGGAAGTGAAGGCATAGGCAGGGACATTAACAGAGATGTGCACTTATGCACATACATTAATCCATAACAATATATGATATTGGCCTATGTATATATATTCATAATAAATTGCACCGAAACGGAAAATAGACCTTGAGCCTCGCCTCATACCTTCACTCAATACTAGAACACTTTGTTCTAACAAATTGGCTTTCTGTACATTCACCCCTGACCCTGCTTCCGCCCCCCTCCTGCCCCTCCTACACAATAACTGAAAGCAAAATGGGTATATAATCAGTTTTGGAGAAGGCAGATGATGGTGCCTGGCTTTTAAAAGATAGCTTCTGGGGTCTTAAAGGCTTGAAGTTAAACAAGCGGCCATCCAACAGTGAAGCAATAAGCCCACATGTAAGAAGACCACCAGTCAATGTGATCGTGAGGTGTCTTTGAGTCTGGGTATTGGACCTCAGAACATTCACACCACATTGTAAACAGACACACAAAAATTCATTGCTGAGAATGGAGGGGGAGTTGGAGCAGAGACTCAAAGTCCATCTATGGACAATGGAATATCTTCCTCCAGAGGGGTCCCAGGGAGGGGGTGAGTCCATCAGGGTGCATTAGAGCACTAAGGATGTACACAGTATACCTCTCACCCTTGCATCCTTCCTCACACCTTGCTCTCAAGACCCCCGGGCCACTTCCCAATCTAGACTACGTGGAGCACGTACATAGGCGTAGGCAAGAGATAAAGCTCACAACATGGAACCCAGGAACAGTAATGGAACCAGAGATACCACAAGGGTAGAGGGAGTAGGAGGAAAAGGTGAGGAGGAGGGGGTTACCGATCACAATGAATGAAGTATTCAGAGAGAGGAACAACAGAAACCAGAGGGGAATGGGGGGCAGCAGTTGGTTTGAGCTTTGAAAATAATTAACAATCTACAAACTATCAAGGGGCCACAAGGGTCGGGGGTGGGGCCAAAAGGAGTTGATCTCAAGGGCTCAATGGAAAGCACATGTCTAGCAAAGAACCATGGCATATATATGCGAATATATCAGATACAATTGATGTATGGATTTTAAGAATTGTAGGAGTCCCAAGTAAAATGACAATGATGATGATGATGATGATGATGGTAGTGAGAGTAGTTGCATTAATAGTTCATCAGGAATATGGCTGCGGAGGATGGTGAGTTAATAAGGATGACTACAACAATGAAGAAAATGCTGTAAACTTTGTGATTACTGTATTGTGATTACTGTATAATTCTTCAGAATCTGATTGACACATTGAATTATGAGATTTCTTAATTATGTCCCAATAAAACTAATAAAATTCTTGATGGGGGAGCAGAAAGCCTCACGATTCTCTTGTGGGCTCAAACTGCTAAGGTCACAGTTCTCAGCCCAGCTGATAACGCACTCGCCAGAGTTCCTTGTGTGAAGCACAGAAAGCCCTTTACAGAGGGCCGAGACCTGATGCTTGCTCCCATGAAGCTTTCCAGCTACAGTGTTTCTCAGTCACTACTGGAAATGTGAAAATATAAGCATCTTTCAATCCCCCAGAGAATTATAGATAGAAGAAGGGAAAGAAATGTTAACTGGTGCAAGCCAGTCTAAATCGAGAGAACCCAAGAAATGAGTCCAATATTTAGAAATACTAGGTTCAGTTGTGAATTTGTGATTACTGCGGAGTGAAACAGCTGAGATTGAGATAAAAGGAAAATTAAAAAATGGAAAAAAGCGAGGACACCTAAATGGAACCAAAGTGACTTTTTTTATCAACAACACTTTAAAGCACACACATTTAATGATGCAAAGGACTAACATCTCCTTTATTTGCTGAATTGAGAAAGTGTAAAGTTAAGGCCTGAGTAATCAAGATGTGCTATTTGAATGAATTATTTAAGGTAATAAAATTGGCTGACTTATTCACATACTCCTTAGTTCTTATAGCTTAATAGTCCACATACCATTGGAAATCAACCTTCCACGTATCTTCTACCAAGTTGCTATTTAAACTTTACCTATGTTCTTCTCAGAAGTTTATCTTCGAATGTGGATGAAAGGGCTGTCTGAGGAGGTGGGAGCCATCAATTTGGGGGTGCAACCTGTCCTTTGGGAGAAAGATACGGCTGTCTGCTCCCATAGGATTTTCAGAGTCAGGAAACTTTTACATGGGCCACTATAAGACTGAATGGACTCCACCGCAGTTAGGTTCGTTTAGGTTTGGTTTGATATGTCTATTAAGATAATGAGTAACTTTTACGATTTCCATAGTTAGGATTTTATATTGCTGAGTTCATCAATGAGATTCCTTTTGCTTTTTCAACTTTCTTCATTCGCTCTATTCTCTTTCCTCCTCTCCCTGCTTCAGCCCCATGTCGGGAGGAAATTTATGTGAAATTTACAAAAATAGCATACTAGTTTATAAAAAAATTAGCAGAAAGATTCAGCAAGAATTGTGTTCTTACTTGTAAGACAGTGGAACTCAGAATCTAATAGGTTCTTCCACAAAGGGCATCGTTCAGATTGTCCCTATGTAGCTAGAAATATATGTGAAGGTAAACTATTTGGTTGAGGATTACAAGATTATGTTTGAGAGAGTTAGTCCCTCCCCCCCACTACATCCTCATGTGTTACCAATCAAGTTGAACAGCTGTCTGGCTTGCAGAGTAAATTGACATTCATAATGGAATAGGAAACTTTCCTGAAGGTCAGATAGGCTGTATTTATTGCCTTCTCCTTGTCTATAAGTCAGAACATTCTGTCACTGTTGTGATACAAGCCAAGAAGAGCAAAATAAATCTTTGATTCTTTTGGCTCACTCTACCATTAAACATTAGCCATTGTGAAGTCATGAGAGATATTGGTTGGTTCAGCAGAGAATGACCACAGTGATTAAAGAGATGAAAAATATGGCCAACTTAAAAACTCTTTTTAAAGTTCATGCTTTGGAATTAAAATTAGAGGAGGCTGAATCGTAATTTAGTAACTATCCTAAAATTTATTTCAAAAGAGCAACTAACTCTGTTTTATCTATTTCTGCAGATTTTGAAGCTGCCAAGAAATTTCTCTGAAAAAAAATTCATATTCAGCATATTTGATTCATTCTATACTAATTTTTAAAAGTTTTTTATTAACCCAAATCTGAACTTGCATTTGGCATTCTTCCATATGAAAGAAAAAAATGATGTGAAGAGATTGTCGAATGAA
This sequence comes from Nesogale talazaci, assembly GCA_004026705.1. Taxonomy (NCBI): domain Eukaryota; kingdom Metazoa; phylum Chordata; class Mammalia; order Afrosoricida; family Tenrecidae; genus Nesogale; species Nesogale talazaci. The sequence goes on from PVJH01015267.1 coordinate 15,563, forward strand.
GACTATTTCTGCTTCTTGTGTCTGAGGAAGAACTCCTTCCCACCCCCTTGGCATAAATACCCTTTGACAAGCTTTTGCCATTTATCAGACTCAGATATCTATGGGCTAAACTTGTTTGTAACTTGGCTCCATCACTGTGAATTCTTATTGCCAATCTTAAATAATAATGAAAAAGAAGATAAAAGAAACATGTTAGGAAGGAAGCTGCATTCCTTGTTATTTTATAAATGGAAACAACAGTGTTTGCAATCAGCACCCTGTATATTTCTGGATGGGAATCAATTATAGGACCTCACAAATGTTTTGAATCAGATAGTGAATATTTACATAGTGCAAAATATTGTTTAGTTCTTGACATTGTGGGTAAAAAATTGGGAAAAAGTGACCAGAGCTTAAGATGCTTATAACTTGGTGCTAAAGTGAAAAATTTAAATGTTAATGAGTAATATCCAGATGTTATACTTGTGTAGGGCCTCAGAGCACTGCTTATGGATTAACAGGTTCACCCAGAGGTAAGAATCCACATAAAAGTTTTCTTGGGTGTTAATTCTAGTGTTCCTCATTAATACCAGATCATTCTTCCTCTGAGGAGTCTTGGTGGCTCAATAGTTAAGCCCTTGACAGCTAAGTGGAAGGTTGGCGGTTCAAACCTACCATCTATCCTATAGTGAGAAGATGTGATGATTTGTTTCCCTAAAGATCGCAGCCTTGAAAGCTTTGTGGTGCAGGTTCAACTCTGTTGCATGGAGTTAGTATGAGTTGACACAACTTTCATTTACTCCCCCTATAACTCTTCCTAATTCAGATTTTGGAAAAGCAGTTTTGGATTTTTTCTGTTTATTTGCAACCCAGATCTGTTGGAAGTCACAGATCAGTCCTGGGTCAAAGACAACTGCGCAGCGCACTGTCATGTGTTCACTAGCACTCTCTCTACAAGGGGATGAGGCACATGGCAAGCACCATGAGTTACATTTAATTTTTGAAGAAACTTTGGAATCTGACAGGTGTAATAAAACAGATAAGGATCTGATTTGATAGGTTAAGTGAAGATATGAAGTAGAAACTCTTTTTAAGAAGATGACACTTTAGGTCGATTGTTTGGGTCAAAATACAAAGCAAGAAAAGATCTGTCAAAGCAAGAGATGACCAGTGCCCCTTCCAGCCAAAGAGGTCGAAGTGGTTCTGGAAACTTTGGTGTTGGCGGAAGAGTTTGTTTTGGTGGGAATAATAACAGTCATGCAGGAAAATCAGTGGACAAGGTGGCTATAATGTCAGTCACGGTGGTGATGGATATAGAGAGAGTGGGGATGGTTGCAATGGATTTGGTAATAATAGCAGCAATTTTGAAGATGGGAAGCTACAATGATTTTTGGCTAGTGCAATAATCAATCTTCAAATTGTGGACCAATGCAGCGAGGACCTTTGGAAGCAGAAGCTATGTCCCTTATGCTGGCAGTCAATACTTTGCCAAACTATAAAACCAAGGAGGCTATTGGGTTGAGACAGAAGCAGTAGCAGATTATTTTAATGACCACCAGAACACACATTTAGCAGGAAAGGAGAAACAGAGAAGTGGTTGGGAAGCTACAGTTTAGAACAAATTTGTGAACTCCTCTGAGCACAGAGGTGGCCGGGCCTCACTGCAACAAAGAGGACATGTTTCATTCAATACTCATGTGTATTGGCAAAGGAACTTGAGAACTGACTCTGTGCATTTATAACTAACTGTATAAAACTTTATTTTAGTTTCTGTTCTGTGGACAGTATAAAATATTCCAACAAAAGGTTTTAATGCATTTTCTTGGCATCCATGCTATTGACTGCTACATGTAATAATCTAATCATGATACCAAATACATCTACTTGAAAAAGAAGTGGATAGTTTAACTATAGCTAAGGGGATATAGTTGATCTGTTTGTAAAATTGAATAACTGAAATGGGGGGCTTGAAATTAATAAAGAAAAAATCAATTGCCTTTCATTTCAATGGCAAGACAGTGGTTATATGTATGTGTGTATGCATATATATGTATATATATATATATTATGAAATATGTAACCAGGGCAGGTTGAATACACTCAGCTGGGAAGCACAGGACTGAGGAGTGTTGCTCTCGGGTGCCACAGAGTCGGCGCCATAGGCTGACCTTGTGCACAAGCGTGGGGCCCTGCTGACGGTGCAGACAGGGAAGAACGCACTTGGCCTGCCTCTGAACCTCACCCTACATTTCATCTGAGGGGGGATCTCTTTTGACCTGGCTTTTTTCCAGTAGTACTCAAAACATTAAACGATCTAATCTCAGTCTTTAGAGAGGCCACGTGTTTATAATTAAATTTTATCTATGAAGGAAAAGTTCAGAGAACAACTTCATGATCTTTTTGTTCAATTTTTCCATGAAGATCTGTACATCTCTATATAGATAGAGATGTGTGCTCTTTAAAATCTTTGTGGAATTACATGATGTTCTCCTTCACTTACCAGTTACTACTGAGTCGATTCTGACTTGTGGCAATCTCATACACCAGCAAATTAGAGTTGAAATGCCCTCCAAAGTGCAGCACATTTTCAGGGGATAATTTTGGAAGTAGCTTGCGAGGCCCTCCTCCTGACCACGTTTGCAAACTGCTATTGTCATTCTTTGTATTAGCAATCCAGTCTGGTATATTCATGCCGCCCAGGGATTCCCTCTGCTGAGAAAGCTTTAACATTCACGTACCACAGATTTTTTATTTTTGTCTCATGGCGGTTGTAGTTCCTTTTAAATTATTATTCTTTTATTTCTCTTTCCTTCAACTTTTTTTCCATCCACCACTCATTTCATTTCTCTCTACTGCTGCGTTAACTGCTCTATGTCAGGAGTTACTCCAATTTTAGTAAAACTTGATTAATAGCAAAAATAAAATGGAGACAAGATGAAAGTTGTCAGGAATTCCATTTTACTTGGAATCACATCCGATAGTCACAGAAACAGCATTAAGAAACCAAGCTAGTTAATGCATTGGGCAAATATGTTGAACAAGATCCTTTTAAGTTGTTAAAGAACAACGTTGCTGGGATGCTTAAGATGTACTTGCGCAAAGCCACAGTAGGTATTTTCAATGTCCTCCTTTGCATGTGAAAGCTGAACAATGACTAAAGAAGCCAGAAGAAGACTGGGGCATGTTAAACATATCAAGGACCAGAAGACAAAACGCATCTGTCTCTGGAGAAGACTAGACAATATGCTTCTTAGAGAGATGATGCTAAGACTTTGTTTCATAGACTTTGTCCAAGCCATCAGGTGTGGCCAGTCTCTGGGAAAGTAGACTATCACCAAAAGGCACTCACAAAACCCCACAACAACAGCATCTATGGGCCCAAAGCTAACAACTGTGTGGATTTCAGAGCACAGAGCAATGTTTCATCATTGTACAGAGAGCCCCCGTGAGTCAGAACTAATTTGAGGGAACCTCATAATAACACTAAAATATTTTGTTCTCATTCCATCTGCCATTGTCACATTCACTGGACACCCCCAATCATGTCTCAATTTTAGTGATCTCACTACTAGAGCACCAGGCTCTAAGGGAGTTAGAATTGATCAAGAGATCTGCAAAAGAGTCAGAAAAGGTTGCATTTTCTATTTTCCATGTTCTAATATAGAAGGATTCAAAATGCCTCATAAGTTTTAAGAGAAATGACCACTTCCAATTTTATTCATAGTCCTTTTTCAAGACCAAAGATTGACATTTACAGAGTGGTCTGGTGAGAACATGCACAAGTCCTTAGGCTTGTCTCCTGTGCCCACCAACACTGTTAATTCTTCAGACTTATAAGATAGGCTAATTTTATTTTAGGACAAATTTCTACAGTCCTTCTTGCAAAAAGATTCCTGGCAGACTTACTCCTCTAATGGACCAGGCATGAGTAGTTTATGTACTGAGATCTTTCTGAACATCAGTGGTAAATTTAAGATCAAGATAGAATTTATTGATTTCTAGGTAAGTTCCAGATAAGATTCAGAATGCCTTGATGGTATGCAGCATTACATAAAATTTATAATTGCCTTCTCATGATTTTAATGAATTTATGATTTATTTATATATAAATATGATATGATGTCAAAATTTAGTCAGACAAATCCCTTTAATTAGCATTTTAAAGATATATGACAGGTACCTTAAATTCAGTGTATAATAAATCAAAGTTGTTTGCTCATAACATATCCACATTTTCTCGCAATAACATGCTACAATAGAAACCCCAGCATTTTTAAAAATTTTTACTTAATTCACATCACTGCCCTGATGGGACTGGGAAGCTCAGCCTTGCTTCTGGAGAGATGCTGCTGGATTTGAACCATCGACCCCATGGACCGCAGTCCTACACACAACCACTGCACCACCAGGGCTCAGTTCAACATCGGGTGTTTATACAAAGACAACAGAAGAAATTTTAGAGCCACTTGCAGATCAAAATTTGAAATCTTGATATGGATAGAGGACTCCATGGGATTTCCTTAGAATTGCTACAGAGGATTTGATTAAAAACTCAAAACTTTCTGCACGCTGTCTGAAAAGGTAAGTTTACAGAATTTAGAACAAAACCCCTGAGAAACATTAAACAGTAAGTCATGATTTCTCACTTTTTTGTCTCATTTGTTTGAAAAGGTGGTTTTCTCTTTCGTGAGAGGGTAGAAATAAGGCCATCTTCACTCCCTTCTAGCTTTGTCTCAAGTTAAGTTTCAAGCCTCTCTCTACTCAGATGAATAAAGAACCATGGCCCTTCAGAGACATTAGCTTTGAAAAGTGATAGCTTAACAAGCTAAATTCCCAAAGCCCAGCATCATGAAGTTGCTTCTGACTCCTAGTAAATTTATATTGTTTTTACAACACAAGGACCACTGCACAGCAATGAACCATCCTCAATTGTTATATCTGAGTCCAGTGTTTCAGCCACGGTGTCAATCCACTACATTGAGGAACTTCCTCTTTTTCAATGACCTTCGAATTTGCAAACATGATGGCCTTTTCCTGGACTGGTCTCTCTTGGTAGCACATTCAAAGAATGTGAAGCAAAACCTCATCATCCTAGCTTTTAAGATATACTTCTAAAAATGTGTTTTCTTTAACAATCTATACTCCTTTCAATATTCTTCAATAGTAAATATCATAATTAAATGTGTCAGCTCTTCTTGGAATCTTCTGTGTCCCTTCATCCATGTCCAACTTCTATTTGCTTATGAGGCAATTGAAAATACCATGGCTTGGACCAGGTACACTGTATTCCTCAAAGAGACAACTTTGCTCTTCAATATTTTAAAGAAGTCATGTAAATGAGGTCTGCCCAGTGCACTCTGTAGTAATATTTCTTCACTACTTCTGCTTCCATTAGCATTGATTATGGATTCAAACATGAGGAAATCCTTGACAACTCATGTAATCTTTACAGAAGGAGACTGCCACATCTTTCTCTTGCAGAGCCACCAGTGGGCTCCAATCACTTCTTTTTGGAATAGTAGCTGGACATTTATCACCAGATTATATTTTTATATTGGTAGGTGACATTTAAATTGGATAGATTACACACTAACTTATTGTGTTAGCCTGGGTAGACTAGAGAAACAAACTCAAAGATACACATACGGATATGAGGGAATGGTTTATATGCAAAAGTAATGGAACATCGAGAAAGCATCTCAACCCAGTCCAGTTCAAAGTCATAAGTCCAATATTAGCCCATATGCCCGATACCAGTCTATAATGTCTCCTTCCAACTCACGAAGTCACAGGTCAGTGGGTGCAGAGTCCTGGTGCTAACAGAGACTAGGGGATAGATATATCCCCATACAGAATATCTATCTATCCATCCTGAGGGATAAAAAGACTGCCCTAAGTCCCCTGTTTTAAATGGGCTTCTCTTGCTGACTTTGTTCCCAACACAACTCTTTTTTTTGTCAAATAAGTAAGGTAAATCGTAATCTATGTGTGAAGATGGGTGTTTTCCTTTTCTGGTTTTACTGGTGGAGGGCCTCAATCATTTTATCTTTTATCACAGTGTGAGACTTTTGTGTGTGTGTATGTATGTCTATATATATATTTTTTGGTTTGCATGATTGATCTATGGAATAATATGATAGGTATATCATGCAATTGTACAATTGCTACCACAATTAGCTTGCAAACTTTGTTTTCAACATGGACCCTTTGACATCATCTCCCTTTCACCAAGTTCCACCACTAAAGCCCCTCCCCCTGAAACTCCTGTTCTACCTAGTATCTCTATAGGTTCGGCAATCCTAGGTTTCATATATCAAAAAATGGAAAGACCTATAAAAACTCCAAGAGGGTCCTCTTCAATAACACAACACCTCTGAGATACAACCTACAGTGGATAAGCAAAAGACCCAACAGAACAATGCAAACCAAAGAAACAGACGATTTAAGAAAGCAGATCAGGTCCAGCATACATCCCAGGTGGGGATCTACTGATACAGTTTTAACTGTTCAAGTCAGATTCAGACCTTTGATCTTCTATACTCATCTCTCCAAATCTCTTTGTTTAGTAATTACTTTCCTCCCATCCTTCAGTAGTATAAAGAAGGAGTTATCCAGAGACTTATTTATTACACATTTTTTTCTAGAAGCAGAAAGTGCATCTTTCTCCCTTTGAGTTACTGTTTAGTTTCAGATTGCTGACCTTCCCACCGGGGCTACTTCCTAGCTCTGTTGCACTTCTGAACTTTCCAGGTTGCGTGGACTTCCTCTGCTGCATCAGACCATACAACATGTCCTGCCACTGTGCTCTTTCCTCAGTATGGGATACAAAGCTACCGCACTTCTTCCTGCCCTCTTCGACAGCTTTCATTTGCTTGCCTCTGGTATAATATACAGAGCTTTGGGGAGTTCTTACCGGAGAACATCGTCATTATTTCATCCTGACAGAAACTCACCATCTGTTTATATGGCAAGTATAACTGCAGTACAATGTCAACAAAGACTGAGTGTCCAGCTGACGTGAGAGCCACTGTTTCCCCAGAGGGAGACCGGAGCTAGTCAACTACCACTATCCTTTCCACTTCATAGTTTCTTACCTGAAGGGAGGCTCGCATCATAAATAGACTGACCTGGAGTTGCTGAAAATCAAGAACACTTCTCATATCGTTTCCTCTCTAGCTTCCATCCACTTTGAACACAGAACCTATTCTAAAAAATCTCTGAAAGATGGAAATATGTCTTGTCAACAACAAAGGCAAATAATTATATTTAAGTGTTTTTCTCTCCTAAGTTTACGTTAGTTAGTCAAAATAAATGCTACTAGGGCTTTGCACATGCAAGCATTTATTTAAATACAAACAACCCCTTGCACACACAAAAGTGTGTTTGAATTTGTCTCTCCAATTAGTGGGTGGCTGCAGACAGGTTCTCTCAAGAATACATTTTATCTTAATCTCATTAAAGCAACTAAAGGAAAATGGACACTTTTTGGGTACTATGGGAGGGAAACTAACAGGTTGGTATTACCATCAACATTTTAACAAAACTCAAATGGCATCTTCCCAAATAGCTGAAATTTTGCAAAAAGTGTACAGGAGTGCTACTCTATATAAGATAAATTGAACATCTTATGAAAAGTTAAGGAGCTCTAAAATGGAGCCATGAGAGGAAAGACCACAGCCTTGAAGGATAAAGAATCATGGCCGAAGTCCAGAAATTGATGGAAGAAGATAGCAGAATTAGCATTGATGAAACACTTACTGAAGTTGGTATCTCACACAGTTCAGCACTTTCAACTTGAAGTCACTATCTTGTCTTTAGTAGCCTTTCAACTTAATGTATACCAAATATATTGCACAAAGATCAGCTAGTTTTTTTTAAACTAATCTTCCCATCTCCCTTTTTGCAATACCGACTCTCATTAAGATAATTTTTATGCAAGAAATCATATCCAGAATCAAGTTTTGGCTTTAGCAACAAAGCCCAGAGACCAAAGTTCAAATTAATGGTGGGAATCTGAGGGCCCAGAGACCAAAGTTCAACTTATCAAGGGCTTTGTTCTCAAAGACAGAGGGTTCAGAGGGTTTGCTTTTGGGGAGTCCCAAAGAATAAGTTTGAAACATAATGAAAAAAACAACTAGACTACAGAACAAAATATAGAAGAGTTTGATCTTCTAAAATATCACATTTGTGTACATCAAGATAGTAAAAAGATAACCCACAGATTAAGAACAAATATTCGGAAATGAGATAGCTGATAAAGGGCTAATTTCAAAAATCTATAAAAATACTTCATCAGTTTACTAAGAAAAATACAAGTAATCTAATCAAAAGTGGTCATGAGACATTAGTGGACAATGTACTAAAAATGACATCAAGTCTGGCAACAATCATTTTCACATTCGTTAGCCATCAGGGAACTGCAAATTAAAGCAACAATGATATACCACCCCATACTCACAGCTTTAAGAAAACTAAAAACAAAACTAGCAATCATGACATAAATGCTGGCAAGGACATGTTGAGATTGGAATCCTCATGCGTTGCTAGTTGTTTTGTACACCCACCATAGAAATCAGTGCAGCACTTACTTAAGCAATGCAACTGTAAATACTTCATGACCTGGCATTCTCTCTTTGTGGTACATCCCTTAAAGAAATAAGGGGAAAACACAGACATATGCATAGCTATGTGGCAATTAGTATTATGGGAAAATTCGGAAACAAGAGAAACTTCTATCTGTAGAAAGATGGGTAGACAAACACTGGCACCTACACACAATAGAATGATAGTATGCATGCTTAAAAGTTAATGTCTGTCTGTCAAACACTTCATAACAAAATTAGATGACATTATTCTCAGCAAAGTGAATCTCATAAAACTAAGAATTTTATGACATAATTATAAAGGAAAAATAAAAGCAGCTTTCACATTAAAAGATAAGGTTATTAAAGGTTATAAGTGTAAGGTCTTGTGGGTAGAGAGAAAGGGACGGGAAAGAAAAGCGAGGAGATGGGGAGGATGGGAAAAGAAAAAAGCACATATGAGAACAAAAAATAACCCCATATGGAGGAGGTTTGATGACACTCTGCCATGCTTACAAGCTTTCTTTTGTATGTGTCATATTCCACATAATTGTAAAATAATAATAAACTAAATAAGTTAAAATTATGAGAGAGGAGTTGCAGCCTTAAATCCTCCCAAATTCCTTTCCCAGCAGAACTAACACTAGTCTTTAAAAGTGAACTCAGATTATTTTGTGACACACAGATTAGTTTCCAACAACAATCACCAAAAAGAAGAATCCTGATAGACTTCGTAGAAGGAAACAAAATCATTGCATGGTCTTATTATGAAGAAGCTATAGGAAAATTTAAATTGCATTGGAAAGGAAAGTCCAGGAAGATTGGACCAAAGAATTTATTTCCATCGTGACAATGCACTTGTTCATTTGTCATGGTATAGTAAAGGTTGGTTCTACTAGCGTTTCCTTGGGGAATCTTGTCCCTTTAGGCTTCTCATTTCTCAAAACTCAAAAGAGCATTTCAAAGAGATGTGATTTGTGTTGCTGAAGGTTGCCCAAACTATCATCTGATGTGCTGAAAATCGAAGAGCATAGCATTCTTTAGAGGGCGGGTTAAACTGCCTGCCATAAAACTGATTCTGACACATAGCAACCCCTATGGGGGAGGGGAGAACTGCCTCTGTGGATTTCTGAGAAGATAACTTTTTCACAGGAGACAAAGCCTGCCCTTTCTCCCACCAAGCAGCGACTGGTTTCAAACTGCTGACCTTGTAGTTGGCAGGACTCCTGGGAGAAGAATATTCCTTCAGGAGTTTGCATACATAGATGGATGATTTGTTGAAAGCCAATAAATTCGTATTTTATTATTCATTTCATAAAGGGTTGCATGAATCTTTGTAGTAATAATTTTGACTTGATCTCTTGTGGATCAGAATGTAAGCCATCATAATAATGTCATCCCAGAATAAATGTATAAAAGAAACTTGATTTATTATTCAATCACTTATCTTGGATTTTTTAATATTACCCAAAAGCATGATTTTTACCATTGTTTGTGCCTGTGTTTCTGCTCAAATAGCTTTCACGTTACATTGAATGAATTGTCAACTGTTCTTTTGATTGAGACAAGCACGCAGAATTTTAAATTGTGGTGAATTCTAAATTATAGGTGTACTTGTACACATTCTTGAAACAATGAGAACTGCTCCGTTGTTACTTTCTACCAGATACACACGCAAGATAAAAAACTGTGTTCAGAAAAATATGCAAATCTTGATTCACTGATGCAGAAATTAAAGTTTGCAATGGTGTCCAGTTGGATTGCACTCATCACAGCAACAATATGATGGTTCTCTGATGTCCAGCATCAGCAGGTAGAATGCTATACTTGGAAGCTGTCTAGTTAATTCTGTACCATTGTATTCTAGAAGGCAGCCAAATGTGCTTTCAGTGGAAATCAAAGAAATGAGATGACTTACAAGCAATTTTTATAGCAAGCTACAAGGACACATCTTACAGGACTCCACATTTATTATTTCTAAGCCCTGAATGCTCATGAATGTTTAAATCTATATATGTGCACAGAGGATCATGGCAATAAGTGTCATGTCCATCACCAAACCCGAATCACCAATGCAAGGTGAACTTGCATTATTAATTCTACTATGTATATAATGTCTAAAATGGTAGTAAATGTAGGATAATATACACATATACACACATTTATACTATGTATAAAATTGTAGTCATTGTAGGATAATGCCTTATGGAAAAATTCTGTTAATGCATTCTCGAAAAGGTAACTATAAATCATTTGCCAACAAAAGTATAATTTTCACTATCTTGTAAGCTCATGAAATATATTTTAATAATGTCAATATATAAAGCAAATTTTTCTATTCCTCTCCACTAGCTTATTTTTCCTTGCTTATAAACAGGATACAGTGTTATCTCTGAATCCTGTTATCTTCTTCCCTAGGGCCCCTATTGTCAGAGGTCATTTTTCTCCCACTTTCTTCCATCCAGTCCTGCAGCAGGGTTAGTGATCTCACAGTTGTTATCAGCTCTTCATATTTTCATATGTATATTATTGATCTTGTCTATATAATTTTTTATAAGGGAAGCAAATCCAGGTCTAAGCTGCTGAGGTCCTAGGAACAGAAGCTAGGGGAGGAAAAAAGGTCCCCTCTCTCCTCTCTAAAAATTGATAGATGGACACAAGCTCTCAGTCTCCATTACTAAAGGACTTGCTAAGACTGGGCGTCAACCTGGAAAAAGGAAGTAATGGAAGCCCTGCTTGTACTTCATGATGCACATGCATGTATCCACAGAATGGGCATAGAATGAGGCTGATGTAGGCTTTTAAAATAAGCTGATTGTGCTGAGTCCTGGTGGTGCAATGGCTGTGTGCAAGACTGAGGCCCATTGGCTAGGCAGTTCAAATCCAGCAGCAGCTCTCCAGGAGCAAGGCTGGGCGTCCGACTCCCACAGAGGGCAGTGATACACACCCTCCAAAAAAGAAAATAAGTCGATTGTTTTGATGTCAAATGGGAGGGGTACAGGGCCTGGATGAAAACATTTCATTTAACTTAAGAATCTCTTGTACCAAGAGAAAATGAAGCCATTCAAACCATAGGGACTCAATGCGGGGCCCTATGAGCCTGACTTTAACCTGGGGACCATGGTTGCCTCTTATTAGCTTAACCTTCTCCATTTAATCTACTAAAAGTCTCTGTGCTTAGTCTTAACCTTAGCCTGCTATATTGTCCTTGCTGTAAATTATGGTCCATTTAGTTTTCTTAACCTCCTTGCATTGTAACTTCTATCTCCTTTTCTGTCAACATTCTCATCCTCCAGCTTAAAGAGCTAGAAGCTTGAAATGGGAGCTAAAGAGCCTCCTGCAGTGCTTGACAAGGAATTTAATGATATTATAAATATATCAGGGAACTGAGAGGGTACCGTTCTTGCCACTATTCCTCAGCATGTGCCCTTTGATTTTGCAATGAAATAGACCTCCATGGAGAGAACTTCAGAATTTCTCACTGTGGAGTGGCAGAGAGAGGCAATTCTTAGGAAGAAGAGTACCTGCCTGGCCCTCTAATGGCAGATTACAATTAGCCTTCTCTTGTCATCTATAAGGAAGCATTTTCTAACAGAAGAAAATCATTAAAATCATATTTTGTTTTAGAAAGGAGAAAAGGTAAAGATAAACCTTCTCACCTACTGATTCACGGCACTTGCACATGCAGACCCATCGAGAGATCCTGTATGGCAGGGTGGAACTGCCCCTTTGAGGTTCAGATATTGTAGCTATTTACTGGAGTAGATAGCCCTGATTTTCTCCAAAAGATGAACATTAGGCACAATATATTTCTATTCTGTATTTTAAATGCTATAACTTGGTAAACCAATACATACGTATAAGACCAGCAAAACAGGTGTTGCATCAGTATTCAAATATATTATATGAGTATATTGAAAATATATATATCCTACTAGTTTATTTTAGAACTATATATAATTAATAAGAAAACGAATGCTTTAAGAGAGCTTCACCAAAAAAGCCCACATGGAAGAAGCACACCAGCCTAGGTGATCATGAAGTGTTGATGGGATAAGGTATCAGGCATACCAAATATCTTTCTTCTAAGACCCAGAAAAAAGTCATACCAAATGTGAATGGGGGGGTGGAGCATAGAGTAGAGACCCAATTTCCATCTGTAGATAATTGGACATCTCCTTACAGAAGAGTCACAGGAAAGAGATGAGCCAATCAGAATGCAGACTAGCACCAAGGAAACACACATCTTTCCTCTGGTCCTTTGGTGCTTCCTTAACAACACTATCATGACTTCATTCTACCTTACAAGTTGGAGCAGACCAGAACAGGAACTCTGGTAGAGATAAGAGCCCCAAACACAGGGAATCCGAAATCGAAAAACAACACAAGGAAACAATGAGAGGTGAGATACCAGGAGGACTAGGGGAGGGTGAGGGGAAAAGTGGGGAATTAATCACAGGGATCAAACTCTAACCCTCTCTCTCAGGGACAAATAAAGGAAAAATGGGTGAAGGGCAGTGAAGGATGATGTAAGATATGAAAATTTAATCTATAATTTATCAAGGGTTCACGAGGGAGGGAAGGCAGGGGAGGAAGGGGGAAGAAATGGGGAATTGGTATCAGGGGTTCAAGTGGGAAGAGAATGCTTTGAAAATGATGATGGCAGCTTATGTGTATATGTACTTGATATACTGGATGAGCATATGGATTGTGTTAAGAGATGTAAGTGTCCCCAATAAAAGTATTTGAGGAAAAAAGAAGAGGGAGAGAGAGAGAGAGAGAGAGAGAGAGAGAGAGAGAGAGAGAGAGAGAGATTCACACAAAATAATGACCATGACAAAGGGAAATGCAAGTTAAATTGTATGCCTTGTCACTCTTCATTTGGTCTAGAGGATCCTTCATCACTGATGTCAATGAAGGGCAACATTAGAGAAATTTCTCCATATAGCATAAGCGTGACGGTCATGCGCTTATGTCAATTTCATAGTTGAGATGTAGGGGTGGAGTTTAGCCTGTTCATCTGGAGATAGCCATTGAGTAGCCAATGAGGCCTCTGTGTGGGCATGGCTTTCTCCTGAGACTTCTGGGAAATCTCACAATATTTCCCTTGTGATGATGAGAAGCTATCTCCCCAGTTTTGGAGTTAATCTCAGAGATGATGAATTACGGACAAGACAAGATGGCAGTGTCTGAGGAGCTGGACGAACCGGAGGTGAAGCCACATGCACTTGCTCTGATGGAAGCAGACCTCTGAAGCTGGAGAAGCCACATGGAGACCCCAGTCAGCGCTGAGTTGCTTCTACCACCTCTGAGTGCTGTTGATGGACCCTGAGTCCTTGACCCTGAGCCAAATATATGCTAAGGATTCAGAGCATAGGAATAATAGATAATGAAAACTTTAAAAGCTGTCCTTGTCATTCATTTTTTTAAAGCTTATAAATCATATTTCTTAAATCCCTAAAGAAAGGATATATAAATGCTTTCCAGATATATCACTGTGTATATAATATGGAACTGGAAAAAGCATACATAGGTAAAGAGATGCCACCACAGTCCTCTGCCACAGAGAGTCACCTGGAAGTCTTTAGAGAGCAGCAGCAGTGAAACCATATAAACAAAGCAGGGAAAACCAATTCTGAAAGTTCCCCCCCCCTCCCCCAACATAAGCGGCGGTTGGAGCCATGGCACACAAAGGCAGGCTAAGTGACATGTACTATAAACAACTAAGGTGACTGCCTGCTAAAATATTTAAATAGTACCTAGAGTTTTCTAAATAATAAACAAGTGCCCAGGATGCAATCTAAATTGCCCATCAGACCAGAACTAAGAAAATCACAATTTAAATGAGGAAAAAGATTCAAATGATGCCAAAATTATAATGAAGCAGATGTTGGAATTATCTGACAAAGGTTGTAAAGCGACCGTCATAAAAATGTTTCAATGGCAACAACACATCCCCAGAACAAATTGAAGAGAAGAAAATCTCAGCAAAAGCATAGAGATTCTAAAGAAGACCCAAATGAAAATTATAAAACTCTTTTACAGAGCAAAATAAATTAAAATCGTATGAGATAAAACTGGATGACAAAAGTAATATTAGTGAAAGGGAAAATAGAATAATACAAGTCACCCAATATGACCAACAGAGAGAACATAAACTGGAAGAAAAGGGAAAAAAAAGAAATCTGAAAGTCCAAAGTCCTGTGTAGCAACAACAAAAGACCCAGCATGCACTTTTTTTAAGAGTCTCAGAAAGAGAGGTGAACAAGGCATGAATTAAAATGTATTTAATGAAATAATGCTCATGACTTCCAGAATTGATGAATCACAAGAATATACAGATAGATAAAACTGCAACCACCACTTGACATGATAAGCCTCAAGGAATGCATACCAAAAAGCATCACGATTTGACTTGTAAAACAGAAGATTTAAAACCCAAAAGAAGAAATAAAAACTACTATTAAAAGAACAGTAATGCAAATGACAAAATACTTCTCACCTGAAAACATAGAGAGCCAAAGGGATTGGCACAACATGTTTCAAGTGTTTAAGGAAAAGAGTGCCAAACACAAATTCTATGCCTTCAAAGATAATCTTTAGGAATAAAGGGAAAATAAAAACATTGTCTGATGAATGCAAACTCAAAGAATGAATCACTAACAAGCTTTTCTTACATATGGGAAAAATTTATTTCATGTGCATGAAAATGTAAAGGAAGCAATTATGAAGCCTTAGAAAGGATGTAGGGAACAGAAATCTGTATATTTGTTTATATATATGAGTGACTTTAATTTTCTTGGTGATGATTACAAATTATTTAATGACTGAAACAAAAATGATGGCATCATCTGATTCTCAAAGTCATGATGTTCCCAAGAGGAGTAAAATATATCTGAATGGAAAGTGGCTATAATGTTTATGCACTTTACTGGAAGTACAAAATGTTAATATAAGCAGACTTTTGTGATAATAATACAATAAGAAGGGCTTCAAAAGTTCATGGGGAAATGAAACTATACCCAATTTTCTCCAAACAGTTGAAATCCCCTTTGCATATCCATTTCTATGTATTTATTCATGCCTCCCAGAACAGCCTCTCTGAAAATTACATGAAAAAAAAACACTCAAAACCTATGCATAAATTAAGGTGAGAATTTTTTTTGGCATCACTGCCTCTGGTGGTCGTGGGAGCTACCTAGTGCTGCTCCTGAGAGCCGCCGCTGGATTTGAACCACCACGCCTGTGGGCTGCAGTCCCGCACTCAACCACTTATGCCACCTGGGCTCAGCTAAGGTGAGATCTTAAAACTATTTAAGAAACATGCTGAAAGACAAGAAAGAAGAGAGAGAAATAAAAGGATGCAAATGATGAAAAAGAAACGACATAATGTTGTGACAGGCAAAAATACTAATGTAGCAACAGTTATCTTAAAGAGAGACAAAATATATCAGTGGCAGGGGAAAGTGCTAATGTATCAATTGTTATCTTAAAGATAAACAGACTTTATAAAGACAGAAATTTCAGAGAAAATATAAAACATAAACTTCTCATATATTAGGAAGCCCGATGGTAAAATGGGTTATAAATTGGGCTCCTACTCACAAAGACAGCGTTTGAATCTACTCCCTGCTTCATGGCTGTAGGCTTTCTGTTCCTGTAAAACAGTGTGGCCTGGGACACCACCTTTCAGGCCCACTCTGACATACTGGGCTCATATCAAGTCCAAATTGCTGGGATGGTAAGAATTTTTTTGGTTCTATCTGACCATAGACTGAGATGTGAGTAGCCTTGAAGTTAGGGTAAAATTTAGGAGCTTAAGATTGGCTCTCCCAGTCAACTCATTTTACATTTGTTTGAGTTTTTAACATTTTCTACTCTTTTCAATTAGGCTTTTCTCTGTTTTGTATTCTGATTGCTATTAGTTTTTGTTTCTGTACTTTGTTTCTGTATATGAAGCTCAGGAAAGGTATATCTATAGTAACTAGTTTAATGATTTCTAGGTGATACGGGAAAGGAGGATGTTGGGAGAATTGGGGAGCTAACAACCATGAGTACAAGAAAGAAGAAAATGTT
Organism: Nesogale talazaci; assembly: GCA_004026705.1. Lineage (NCBI taxonomy): Eukaryota > Metazoa > Chordata > Mammalia > Afrosoricida > Tenrecidae > Nesogale > Nesogale talazaci. Next base: position 32,200 of record PVJH01015267.1, read on the forward strand.
CTAAAATTGATAGTGGTAATGATTGGGCAACTCTTGTTGATATGATTGAATGAATGAATAGTATTATATGTGGATTATGTACCAATAGAGTTGTTTTAAAAAAGAAATATTAAATTCAATGGCACATGCAGACTGAGAGTAAAAGGATGGAAATCTATACCATGCAAACATTCATTTTCAAAAAGAGAAGTTGATCCACTAATATCAGATAAAGCTTATTTCACATAAAATCTTATTAGAGACAACAACAGGCTATAAAAACTCAAACATCAGGAAAATAATTCTAATTGTGTCTATATTTAAAGACTGGGTCTCAAAATACATTTAAATAATCTGATAGACAAAATTAAGAAATTAACAATAAAATGTAGATAATGCTCAAATAACTCATTAAAAAATCAAAACACCAGGAAGATAATTCTAATAGTTACTTTATTGAAAGAATGAGTCCCAAAATACATTTAAATACAAATAAAAAATGCATCTGTCTGCTCCCACCACCGGAGAGCTGTGATGCCAAAAAAAATACATCTGAAAGAGAAAATAAACAAATTCACAATTTTGGATGAATATTTGAATACCTCATGCTCTCAGTCATTGATGGACAGTCTAGATAGATATCAGTAAGCATAAAGAATTTGTGAACATCCTATCTAATTAATATAAGAAGAACAGCCATCAGGAAATAGAGAGGCAATCTATATGGAATTGATAAAACAAAAAACCTTCCATTAAAAAAGCCTGCAACCAACATTAGTCTTGTTATCAGGATCTGTTCAATCGCTTCAGACTTACACTGACCCTACATACAGCACAAATCTAAAATACCGTCCAATCTTGTGCCCTGCTTGACATGAACTATGTCTGGGCCCATTGTTGCAGTCACTGTATCAATTCATCTAATTGAGAGTCTTCCTTTTCAATGTCTCTGTATCAAACAGAATGTTTTTCTCCAAGGACTGATATTTCCTGAGAGCATGTCCAAATACATGAGAACAGGTCTCATCATCCTCATTTCTAAGAAGAATTTGGGTATATGAGGGACTGTATCTCCCAATTAGAAAAAAAGCTCTGCAGGGAGAGCTTTCACAATACACATTTTTCCTGCTAGTGCAGCATTGAGCAACCCCCTCTGAGTTAGTGCACCCATGGAAGATTCTTTCTGGTCACAATGAAATTTTTTGTAAAAGTGGTTTTACTTGAAACTCATTTGTGTGTGTGTGTGTGTGTGATGGTTTATTTAAAAGAATAGTGTGTGACTGTGAAATTTTGTTTCCTGCTCAGGAAAAATGCAGCCCAAACTTGTGTGAAGTCGAATATAGCTTGCAAAGACAGTTCTATGGGACAAACTTCAATGTATGAGGAGTTGTCTTATTTCAAAAAAGGTGAAATGTCGATGGATGTCAAACCTCATCCTGGATGTCTATCAACTCCCAAACAGACAAAACTGTTGACAAAAACTGTGCACTTGTGTTCTAAGACTGATGATGGACCATTGAAGAGAAGAGGAAGTTATTTTGAGTATTTTGGAGCTTGATTTAATGAATTTTAACAGATTAGGGAATGAGAAGGATCACTGTGAGATATTTGCTTCAGGTTCTGACTGACCAGGAAAAGGAGGACTGGGGGAAACACACTGTGCTTTGAAAAAAAAACAAACCCAGCTCTGAAGAGACCTTTCTCTGAGAGAATTTTTTCCCAAGGTCATTACTGGTGATGAGACATGGTGCTATTATTTTGACCCTGAAAGCAAACATCAATCAAGCCAATGGGAGACACTATCATCCACCTCATCCATAAAAAGCTCATCAAGTGAAATCAATGATCAAGATGATGTTTATTGGATTATTTTAATGTGAGGGAGATAATACATTTGTAGTTCATTCCACCAAGTCAGACTGTCATTCTAGCTTTCTATTTAGAGATTCTGAAAGGATTGTGTGTGACCAAAAACTGATTTGTGACAGACCAGTCCTGGTTTTGCCACCATGAAAATGTACCTACTCACAAAGCCATCTCAGTGCACCAGTGTGTGGTAAAAAACAGCATATCTCTTACACCATGCACCTTACTCAGCTGTCCTCACTCCATGAAATTTCTTTGTGTTTCCTCTTCTATATCTGTAGAAGAGATAAAGAAAAAAAATTAGGGAGGTGCTATCCAAAGAGATGAGTTTGAAAAATATTTCTGAGAATGTCAAATCACAGATTTGACAAATGAATCAAGTATAATGAAAATTACCTCAAAGGTGATTAGGTTGTTTTTTAAAAAACAAACAAATAAATAATTTTGAAAAATAATTCTGGATATCGTGGTGTACCCCTTTCTAGTTCTTCTAAAGCAGATTTCTTTATTCTTCTAACAGTTCAATATACAATATTTTTCACAAAGCCCATAATTCAAATATATCAGTTATTTGGACTGTCTTAAAATTGCACAACTTTTTCATGCATATGATGTTATAAGAGCAACATGGTTTGGGTCAGGCACACTTTAGTGTCCAAAGAGGCAGCCTTGCATTTTCATACTTTACGAAGGTCTTTTGCAGCAAATTTGCCCAATGCAGTATTTCATTTGACTTCTTGGCTGTTATACCAATGGCACTGATTGTGGATTTAAGTAAAATGAAATCCCTGATAATTTAAATATTTTCTAGCTTTATCATTATGTTATTTGTTGATCCAGAAATGGACATTTATGTTTTCTTTATATTGTGATATAATCCATATTGGAGTTTGTACTTTTTATTCAAGCCTTATTAACTTTCAACTAGTCTGTGCCATTTACACATCATAGTTTGTTAATAAGTTTTCCTCTAGACTGAATGCAGCTTCATCTTCATAATGTCTAGCTTCTTGGATTACTTAATCAGCATAAAGATTGAGGCAGTGTGGTGAAAGGATACAAGCTTGATTTAAGCCATACAATATCTCCTTTTCTATTGAACAACTGCATATTTGTCTGTGTTCATTCTCCATCAGTACAATGAATTGTCCCTCAAGTTCTGTTTATTGAAATATTTTCTATAATTTATTATGATCTACACTGTTGATTGACTTTGTATAGTTAGTGAAACACAGGTAAACATCTTCCTATTAGGCTTTATTTTCAGGTAAGAATCATCTGATGTTAGCAAGGATGTCACCTGTATCAAGTATTCTTCTGAATTTGTCTTGATTTCCTGGCAGTTTCCTATAAGTATTTCTGTAGTTGGATTATTTTAAATAACATTCAGGAAATCTTGTATAATAATGACATCTTTGGATAATTTCCACTTGGCTCTAAATCACTTTATGGGACAGTAATTAATGAAGTTAACTTATTTGTGGTAGTAATGAACATGTGGATATAAAAATTAAGGGTATATTGCAATTTACAATCAGTCTAAACAAATAAAACATGTATGTAAAAAGTAAGCCTGCATAGAATTTGTATGCTGTATCGGTTCATTTTACATGAGAACTTGGCTAGGTTATGATTCCTAGTGTTTTGCCAAGCATTAGATGAGTTGTTGTCTCATAATATAATGTAAAGCAATGCAATCATCTTCCATAGTGAAATCTACTGCTATACAATTGATCAATCCGAAGAAGGAGAGGTGATACATAGTATGGAAACATATTTTAGAGATTTTGAAAGGATGCTCTCTCTTTTTCCAATAGTGTGCAAAGCTAAACCATATGCACACAAAATGGCTTCAAAACTTGAAAGAATAAATGAAATGAAAAATACCTCATTAAAAAGAACCTAAGAAAAAAGAAAAGACCTCCTACTGGAACACCACTAGGTGAAGTGGGATCCCCCTCCTGAGACACACTTGTGTCCTGAGAACTTAAGCTGGGAAACACGTGTTGTATGAGGAAGCAGAAGACAACAGTTTCAAGAATAGTATACTGTTGGTTGACAGACAAACAAGATCTGGCTACATTAGCACCCTGAATGCTGCATTAAGATATGTATTGTGGTGGAAATCTTTTGATGACCATTTTGTTATATTATGCTTATGCTTTTTGATATTAGAGTGTTTCTCACCTACACCTATTTGGTGTCACCTGCTTGAAGGTGTGCTCCTGGTTTCCCTGTTTTGTGGTAAAGGAAACCCTGGGAAGTTGAGACTATAGGGAAAGAAAACGTACAAAGGGTTTCTGGGGAAGGGTCATAGAGAGGGAACTATGAAAGATATGATATCTTATTCTTGATAAGTACAAGGAAGGAAAAGTATATTTGGAGATTGATTGAAGCAATTGAGCAACTGTGTTTGATATAATTGAATTATGGGATGGTATGCCATGTATCAACGCCCAAGGAATAGCAAAAACAAACAAACAAACAAATAAGGCAAAGATCTAGGCATGGGTTTTGGACTTGTACTATATCCTAGCTCAAACTTAAGAAAAATTAGTTCTTGTATCATTGCTTGATAGTCACCTTCACAGAATGATCATTGACGATAACAGTGCTTCAGGAAAGCAGTGTGGTGAAGAAAGTAGTTGGTGCTCGGCTATCAATCAAAATAATATCTGGCATTTAAACAAGCAGTCATCTAAGCATGGAGTCACTAAATCCACATGGACAACGCAAACCAGTTTGTGTGATCCAAAGATTATAATTTCAAAATTTGAATATGTTGAAGAAAAAAGCATTTGAGCTAAAGTTATAAACACACAATTCTTAGAAATTTTGGAAGGCAGTGGGAACCCAAAATCCATCTGATAAGTATCTAGTCAGACTGAGCTACTGACCAATCCATCTAGTCAAAGACAAGAAACTCCAACAGCCTATCAGACAGAGATCATTGTAATGACTTGAACTTGATACTTGGGCACTTGACCCCCTTAATTTGTAGACAGAACCTTAGTTTGTACTGAGGACAAGGATCTCTTACCTTTTCATGGACAGACATTTCTTCCTTGATTTTTGAAGGATGATGGTAGTCTTTTCCTTCTCACCCATTATTTGTACTTGTGTCTTTATACTATTATGATTTGAGTTCAACCACCTTAGTTTGATTTTGTTTTTTATTGTTTTCTGTTGGGTTTCCCAGCTGTGATGCATAGAAGAAGTGGATACCTAATGAGAATAACTGACTCATCTTAAAGGCAGTTTAACCAGAGGGGCAATGCTTTAAGATTGATGTGGTGGTGACTGTACAATGCCCCTTGATGTGATTGAACTACTAAATTGTGTGATGTAAACTGTGTCCAAAAACTACTGGGGAATGAATAAAAGTCTCATGAAAGAAGATAATGAGAAATTTCTATAATCTTTGTGAAGACCATGTATGTGTATACAAGATAAAATAGTTTTCCATATTTTCCATATCATCATTTCCATTTTTCAATTATAAAATATGGCAAAAGCTACAAAATATTGATGAAATAAGTCAAAGATGACCTAATATATTAAAAGAAATAGCATGTTTATGGATTGAAGAATTTAATTTATTGAAAAAAAATGTTAATTCTCCTCCATACTGCTCTCCCTCAACAAATACATACATATATATGTGTGTGTGCATACACACATATACACATAAATATATGTATACATATATGTGTATATACATATTTTGCATGCATGATAAAATATATGTAGCAGTAATATCAGTGATATGAGGGCTGATGTCTTTACATACACATACATGCACTTATATACATAAATATAGCATAGATTCTCATTTACCTAACACCATTTTTAGATAGTAGAATTAAGTGGGAAGAATTGCTCCATCCAATGTAAAGACATAGCTATATGTTGATATTTATATTCCATTTCATTTTGAACCTTTTGGATTTTTACTTTCCATTTTTCCATACCCATGCATCATGTATACCACATTTTGAATGTTCACACAGTTTCTTCTCTTTCCAAATCATACAAAAAAAAGACCAAGAACTTTGCACCTTCCATATTATCAAAGTCAACTCTACTCTGCAGAAGGCAGTTCTTCCCTAGTTTTATTCTGTTTGTCAACATCCAGGGCTCATGTGTCAACAGCATCTTGAAAGTTTTTCATTGCTATATCAACATAGCTATATTATTGAGGCAGCATGTCATTGTCTAAGGGACAGAAATCCAGTTTGATAGGAAAGAATGAAAAACCCAGAAATATACTACATAAATATTTCAACTGATTTTCGACACAGTACAAAATCAATTCAAGAGAGGAACTGTAGCAGTTTCCAAAAGTGTTTCAGGAGCATTTGCAGTAACTCAAGGCCCTCTAGTCCATGCTGACTCATAGTGACCTAGAAAGAACCTCTTTAAAGGGTTGGAAATCCACATCTCCTGCTGAGCTGTTAGTGGATTCAAACTGCTGACCTCATAGATCGAAGCCCAACTCATAACCACTGGGCCAGCAGAAACAAACGAAAAGACACTTTGATTTAAACAATGCAAAAATGCTGCATTGATAAGCAAAAATATAAAATGATAAAACTCTTTCCAAAAAAGTGAGAAAATACCTTTCGTACTAAAAGTTGGGGAGAAATTTATTCATTCTGATATCAAAAGCATAATGCATAAAAGAAAAAAACTGACAAGGACAATATCATCAAAATGAAAAATGTTCACTCTAGGAAAGAGAATCTAAATACTGGGTAAGTATTTTAAAACATATATGTGATGATGATCTCATTGATCTGTCAGTTTGTCATATTGTGGTGAGTTGTATGTTGCTGTGATGCTGGAAGCTTTGTCACCACTACTTCTAATACCAGCAAGGTCATCCATGTTGACAGGTTTCAGCAGAAATTTCAGATACTTGGGAAAACTAGAAAGAAGGGATAGGTTGTTCTTTTGTGAGGAATGAATTCCTCACAACATTCTCAGTATCAATGAGAATGAAACATTCTCAGTATCAATGAAAAACTTTCAAGATGCTGTTGACACATGAGCCCTGGATGTTGACAAACAGAATAAAACTAGGGAAGAACTGCCTTCTGCAGAGTAGAGTTGACTTTGATAATATGGAAGGTGCAAAGTTTTTGGTCCTTTTTTTGTATGATTTGGAAAGAGAAGAAACTGTGTGAACATTCAAAATGTGGTATACATGATGCATGGGTGTGGAAAAATGGAAAGTATAAATCCAAAAGGTTCAAAATGAAATGGAATATAAATATCAATATCATAGGCATTATTTAGCTAAAATTGACGATTTTAATTACCATGATGATTGAGGCAGAAATATGGCTGACTATGCTAAGCATGACAATCTCAAGGGGAGTGATATCACATTTATCACAGGTAGCATCGTGCCTGTGGCTCATGCTGTTGCCAGTAGGTGCCATCGAGTGTGTTTCAACGTTGGTGACTGTGTACAATGGAAGAAAACACTGCCTGCTCTGTGCCATCCTCACAATCGCAAGGTTTGGACTCTTTCTTGCTGCTGCTGTGTCAGCCATCTTGTCAAATTCTTCCTCTTTTTTCTTTCCCCTCTATTTTACCAAGCCTGGTGCCCTTTCCCAGGGATTGGTTCCATATTCCTCTGGTTCCATAATCAAAGTATGTAAGGTGAAGTCTCACCATTCTCACCCCCCAAAAAGCAGTTGGTTGTACCTCTTCCAAGACAGACTCTTGTTCTTCTGGCTGTTCTACATATTCTCAATTATCTCCTGCAGTACCACAAGTCAAAGCCATTGATTTTTCCTTTGTCTCTCTTTTGCAATGTCCAACTTTCACACATGGACGAGGCCATGGAAAATGCCATAACATGCATCAGCCCCACCTTACTCATCGAAGTAACATCCTGGCTTTGCAACATTGAAAGTGGTCTTGGGAAGCAGATGTATCCAGCGCTGGGCATTACTTGATCTCTTGACGACTTTTTCTATAAGCATTGATTGTGGAAAAAAGCAGGATGAATTCCTTGAGAATTTAGATCTTTTCTTAATTTATCATGATGGTATGAAGTGGTCCATTTGTGAGGAATTTTATTTTATTTACATTGTGTCATAATCTATCCCAAAAGCCCCAGTTATTGATCTTCAACAGTAAGTTTGTCAGCTGCCTGTGATAGTACACTATTTTTATGCTTATAAAGAAGCCAAGTTAATACAACTATTAGTCAAATTTACACAAGAACCACTAATAGCAAATTTTCAGTGTGAAATTTTTCAACCATGACATCAAGATCCACTGATATTTATTAACTATTTGAATACAAGAGTTGAAAGAAAGGCAGATGGATCAGTAGATCGCCCTGGTGATAGAAACAAAGTTGAAATGTGCATGATAGAATTTGGCAAGGCCACTGACTTCATTGCAAGTCATTATCTGCTTTGCCCACATGGAAGCAAACCAAGAAGAAAAAGGAAAGAGTGAGGCTCTAGACTCCATGTCAGCACACTGAGCCCTAAGGACACTGTTACTGTATGGAATCACTTAAGCCCAGAGAGGACTGTGCCTTATCTCAGGGCCAACAACACCTCAAGACATGCAGTCCGCTCGTCAGAACATACTGTGACAGAGAACAGTACTGGGGACACATGATGGGGAGGGAGTCCTGTCTGAACCCTTCAGAGCAGGGAGAGTCAAGAAGGGAACATAACACATCAGCAGTGGAACAAAACCAAGCCACTGTGGCCCTTAGGTCCTGCCCAAATAGACCTAAGTCTAGGCTAGGAGAAACAGTGAAGAAATCATCATAAAGGTCAGCAGACAGACCTGGATGATCTAAGATAGGCATGGGAAACAAGTCTGAGGAGAACGCAATGGAACAGAAGATTCTGGAGGGACTTGTGGCGAGGAGGAGGCTGGGGAAGGAAGCAGTGAGCAAGCAACACCATAGACGGGAGAGCAACCAGGGAGTTAAAATCAGCAAGAGGGGGATATAGAGATCCTGGGGATATTGGAGCAACAGCAATCCAGCTGAGAGGAATTACTAAGAGTCAGAAGAAGGGCGAGTCTGATGGTGGGAAAGGAGAGAGGTAAAAGGAAATGGGAATGATCTAGAAGACAGTATGGATAGAGGTATGAACATAGGCATGTACTTAAGTAAATATATTAATTCATAAAAATAGAGGTATTGGCCTAGGTGCATATATTTATATGGCAACACACTGAGGTAGTGGACAGACTTTGGGCTTCTGTTGAAGTTCTCCCTCCATGCAAGAAAACTTTGTTCTAACAACTTGACAGTCTATGATGCTCACCCTCTTACCACCAACACTGAAGACAAACGGGTATATAAGCAAATGTGGTGAAGAAAGCTGATTGTGTCTGGCTATCAAACGATAGTGTCTGTATTCTAAAGACTTGAATTTTAATAAGTGGCCATCTAGTCGAGTAGCAACAAGCACACACAGAGGAAGCACACCAGCCTGCGGGATCATGAAGTGTCAACGGGTTCAGGTAACAGATATCAGAAGACTCAAAACAAACAGCAAACAAAAGAACAAAGAAACAAACTAACCAACCCATATTGCTGAGAAAGGGGCATAAGAGCAGAGACCCCAAACCAATCTGTAGACATTGGGATAGCCCCTCACAGAATGGTCACAAGGAGGGGATGAATCAACACTTTATTGCCAATGAAGGTATCTAATTTATAAGAGCAGTTATTGAGATGTCTCCAATAGCTGCTTTTTGTTTTTCTACTAAATATTTTTGTGTCTTTGCAATTCAATAACTTGATAAGGACTTCTGTCCATGATATTTGTTAACAGTCTACATTTTATCATGTCTTTATCCTTTGTTGCTTAGGATAAATGTCATAAAGTGTATTTGCCATTCTCCACTTTTCTGGTTTTAATTTTTTCTGTGGATCATTTTTCATTTTTCACTGTTTTAAAAAATCATCATTCTCCACATTGATTTGTTAAAGGTGAAATGAATGTATTGACATATTCTCAAATCCCAAACAATTTCTTTGTTTTATTCTGCTTGTACCATAGTAATATCAAGAGAATAGAATTCCATGTAGGCAATATTAAGGAAATATGCCAGTCAATGATAATTAGAATTTTAATAATTCTCTACTGTGATGCACAAATTAAATATTATAAAGAAAATTGTTTTGACATGTTTGGAAACTCTTATAAAAAACAATTTCTCAAGCTAATATGAAGCTGCAATCTTATCTTCTAATTTGCTCCTTTTTATTAAAATGGTTAATGTATTCTTTATACTCTTTAGAACATAATAGGACAAAGAAAAAGATTTCAAAGAAACCATGTTAAAAATAAAGTTTTGTGATATTCTTTATGTAAGAGATTTATTTTCATGAAGGTGAGGCATCATCAAGATAAATATGTAAACACATATTTCTTTAAAGACATTATTTTTCTTCACACATATTTTTATTCCTAGGCTATAAACTATTATCTATATGCATTGTAGAAGATGACATTATCACATTCTGCTCATTCAGCCCAATCTACAATATTTCAATATGTAGTTTAACCATTAACAAGCATTATTTAGCATTAGGCTGCTTTATATTGTTATATGAAGAATGATTTAATATGAAGAATATTATAAGTTCAATGAAGAGTAAATTATGTTAGCAAAACATGTACAAAATAATTGATGTGAAAATAATGTATGTTTTAATATATTTTAATGATACAGTTTATTTTCAAAAAGAAAAATGATAAGGAAATATAAGTAATATATAATTATCTCTGTGATAGCCTAACGACAAATTTTAAAAATATATATATATAAAATGAAATTTTATATTTCCTTCTGTGAAAAATTGTTTAACATCTGTCTTAGTCCAGGTAGACTAGAGAAACAAAATTATAGACACTCATATGGATATAAGGAAAAGGTTTATATACAAGAGGAATGGTACATTGAGAAAGCATCCCAACCCAGTACAGTTCAAAGTCAAAAGTCTGATATTAGCCCATATGCCCAATATTAGTCTATAAAGTCTCCTTCCGATTCACGAGGTCACAGGCCACTGGGTGCAGAGTCCCAGCGCCAGCAGGGGTCTCCCCATGGCTCTTCACTTCTAGGGCTCAGGGTCCATCAATAGCATCCAGTTGTGGTAGAAGCAACTCAGTGCTGGCAGGGGTCTCCACATGACTTCCATCAGGAGTACAGCCGTGTGGCTTCTCCTCCGGTTCCTTCAGCTTCTCGGAGGCTGCCATCTTGTCCTATCTGTAATTTGTTGACTCTGAGAATAAATCCAAAGAACTGGGGAGATAGGTTCTCATCTCCATGAGGGAAATATCATGAGATTTCCCAGAAGTCTCAGGAGAAAACCATGCTCACATGGAGGCCTCATTGGCTGCTCAATGGCTACCTCCGGATTAACAGGCTAGACTCCATCCCTACATCTCAATTATGAAATTACCATAAGCACATGACTGCCAGAATATTTTTTGCTCCCTGAATGGTTAGTCTCTTTGACATGTAGAAAATTATATTTCTAGAGATGATCTATAATCCAATAGTGTATTTTGGGTTTTGGTTGTATACAAATTTTTAACATAATGCGCTAATCCATGGACTCCTTACCTACTTGCCACTTCGTACATGTCCCCTCGTCTCTATCCCTGCAGGTCTTTGCATTAATTGCTCTCTGTTGAATGACCTCCACCTCAATCCACTCCTTAGAGGCTTTCAAACTACAGTCATCGCAAGAACATACAATTTAAAATGGCCCCATAAACACTATAGAATGGATGAGATTGAGGCATCAATGAATTCTACCCAACATACATGTCCCTTACACAAAACATAGGGCTGTATTTCAAACCTCAAACTCAAATTCACTTCCAGCCATTCGTTTCAGACCCATAGCAACCCAAGATGAAATGGATACACGGTCGGCTGCTAAATGCAAGGTCTGGATTTGGAAACCACTCATGGCTCAGAGGCATCTGTGTAAAGAGGCACAGTCTCAGAAACCCCTGGGGAATTTCACTTTGTCCTATACATGATCTCTATGAGATTGTAAACCTACAAATATGAAAATAGAGAAGGCCTCCCTATCATTGGCATTATGCTGCTATGTAAGCTATCAGAAAACATGAATAATTCTATGCTTCTACAAGTAAAACAAGTGGATAACATTCTAATACATTCATTCAATCTCTTTTTCGGGGGGCATCACTCACTTCTGGTGTTCGTGGGAGCTATCCAGCCTTGCTCTTGGACAGCGGCTGCTGGATTTGAACCACCAAGCCTGTGGGTCGTAGTGCTGCACTCAAAGACTTCACCACCGGGGCTCAGCCCACATTTATTTAATCTTATTGTCTTCTTAGCTCTATTCTTTAAAAACTCCAATCTTTCTTTAAAAATTATTCTAATCTATTCTTTAAAAACACTGATCTTTAAAAACTTAATCTAATTTTGTGATGTTAGAGAAAACATTGGAAAAATATAAACAAAACAATGTGACATTGTCAACAATTTCTTATGCACCTGTGATACATGAAAAGATTGTCTCCCGAAACATGCAAAATTATAAAATTACTGTGATTGTGGTTACATAAAATAGCTTAGGTTCCCACACATAATTAACCAGAGCAAATAAAGTTGCTAAAGTTTATTCTATCCTCACATTTCTCCATGTATCTTAACCCATTGTTGTAGGTACTGTGACAATGCATCAGGTTGAGGTTCTTTTTTTTTGAGGATCCTCTACTTTATCAAGGATGATGTTCTTCTCTAGGGATTTCGTCCTTCTGATAATTTGTTCAAAGTAAGCAGGATGAAGTCTTGGCATCCTCCTTTCTAAGGATTGTTCTGGTTGTATTTTTCCAAGATAAGGTAAATGAATACAGACTTGCTATGAATATGTATTCATTAATAACAGTTGAACTGCTGATATGAGGTCAGCAAAGAATGTATGGAAGAGTCACAGCAGTCAGAAATGGTTTTAGCATCTACCTACACAGTAGTGCAGGAAGACAAATGACATTAGTATATTTTTATTTAAGTGGCATTCCCACTTCCTAAATCAGATTTTAGATTCATAGAGAAAGTTGAATAATATCTTTTATCAATTTTAATAATTTTGACTGTATGCAAAAATAAAAAGACTGATGCACCTTTACCATAACAATGATAACTGACGTTTCTCTTCCTGGTGGTGGATTTTCATTGACTTGGGGGAAAAATTCAAATATATGAACAGCAAAAGGGTTTCCGTGTATATTATGAGGCTTTCAAACTAATAAATATGTATGATATGTATAATCCATGACCTAATAATTTTCAGTATTGAAAGATTTGATGAAAGGATTTAAATGGAAAACAGCCATCAAGCCTACCAATAGGGACAGGTACATATGTTTGTCCATTCCAAAGTAAGGTGGCCCAGATAATGTGAACAGTGTCGAATAACAGCATTATATCACAGGAAGTAAAATTTGATGAATATATTTCAAATTGGTTACAACTATAAATTGCTATGGAGATACCAGAAATTCAAGCAGGATTCCGAAAAGGGTGTGGAATGTGGAATATCATTGCTAGTATCTGGTGTATGAGAAAACCAGAAAGATATTTTCTTGTGTCTTATTGTCCATTTAAAGACATTCATTAGACTCTCGATAATGACAAACTATGGATAACATTGCAAAGAGTGGGAATACAAGAGCACTTAATTTTGTTCTCAAAATATCTGTACATAAATTAAGAGGTATTTGTTCAAACAGTACAAGAGGATACTGCATGTCTTAAGGAAAGGTATATATAAAGGTTGTAATCTATTGTCATATTTTTTCAATCTGTATGCTGAGCAAATAATCCATCAAGCAGAATAACATTGAAAGGAATGTGCTATTAGTGTGGGAATAATATTCATTAACAATTTGAGTTATGCAGATGACATAACCTTACTTGCTAAAAGCTAAGGGGACTTGAAGATAAAAGGAGACAAAAGACTGCAGTTTTCAATAGATTACAGTTTTATATAAATGCAACAAAAATCCTCACAGCTAGATAGATGGAGATCATGATCAATGGAGAAAAGTTCTAAATTGTCAAGCATTTTATTTTACTTTCCCATAATCAACTCTTGTCGAAGCAGCAGTCAAGTATTCAAATGAATTATTTTGTTGGACAAATCTGCTGCACAAAATCACTTAAAAGTGTTAAAGAACAGAAATAACTCTGAGAACTCACATGTGCCTGACTCAATCTATAGCACATGTACAATGGCTTCACATGCATCTAAAAACTGGACAGTGGATAAGAAAGACCAGAGAAAAATTGATGCACTAGCCTTATAGTGGTGTCAAAGAAGACTGAAAATACCATGAACAGCGAGACCAACAAGCACGTCTACTTCAGAGGAAATGCAATCACACATAAGACATATGAGGACAGGGAGACTTTGTCTTCAGACATGCTTTGAGGAAGGATCAAAAGTCAAACCAAACTCACTGCCACAAAGCCTATTCACAGAGACCCCATAGTACCAAGCAGAACAGTCCCTGTGAGGTTTCTGAGATTCTAACTATTTAGAGGAGTAGAAAGCCTCGTCTTACCCCCACAGAGAGGGTAGTGGTTCCAAATAGCTGGCCAAGTGTTTAACTGTCCACATGAACCCACTTCTCTGAGGGAACCAGTCCCTTTAAAATAATACTCGGTTTGGCAAAGTCGTTGTTGAGGTTAGATACTTTTCACTGGGTGGGCTGTTAGTTAAGCGTGGAAGTTCACTATGAGTCCGAATCAACTGTGAGTGTGGCACAAATCTGCACAGTGGTTCGTTCTGTTGTTCACAGTGTTGTCTTGCATCAGAGCTTACTGGACAACACCTGAAAAATATCAATGGGGGCAAAAGATAAATGATAAACAGCATTAAAAGTAGGTTAGAAGAATAGAGTCACCCTACTTAAAAAAATGATGGATGTTCTACCATGTCAGGAGATAGCACATGTCATCAGACTTGGAAGAAGAATCCTTTAAAAAGACGTGCTATGTAGATGATGCAACTCTGCTTATGGAAGGAAGAAATCCAAACAACACTGAAGGTATCTGTGAAAAGAAGACTCCAGGAGTTGGGTGAATACCAACTGCAATGTTTCAACAAACAGATGCAAGCTGGAAAGGGCTTTGGTGTCTATGCTGAGAGATTTGAAAGAGGGCATGTTAGCCCAAATTGTCTAGAGAAATGAACTCAGTGATACTCATAGTCTTATGTGTATTAAAAAGCTATTTATATCAATAAGGCATCATAGTCAACTTAAACTCAAGTCTGTAGTCTGATGCAAGTCAGGAACCTCTTAGACTCATGAAGCTACAGGCTAATGATGCAGAAAAGAGAAGCAGGATGGAGGGAGATCATAGGTCAGGCTGGGGGTGGGGAGGTGAAGAGAGAAAGAGAGAGAGAGAGAGAGAGAGAGATCCTTCTTATAATAGGTAATGCCCTCAAAAAGCTTCAACAGGATGTGTCCCAATTGACAGATTAGGTTCACGCCTATACTTTCCTAAAAATTCATGTTGACATATAATCATCCAACTACCAACAATAGATTCTATGATAAATCATCTACTTTCTTAGACAGTTGGAATAAAGTGGGCACATTGTGCAAAAGAAACAGAGATTCTGTGAAGAAAAGAAGCAGTGTGGTGTCCCCTGATGGAAATGCCACATGCTCCACGAATTGGGAGCACTTGAATATTCTACCCCTTCCACCTTCTAGATCCAGAGTCTTCCCACCTGCCTCCTCCCACATTCTGCCCCTATTCATAAATACAGGTTTGTTAGTAAGTCATGTTCTCTGAGACTCAGTTCAAACAGAAAGGATCCTGGGACTATTCTTTTAGAAAGGTGTGTTAGTCCGTGTAGAGTAGAGAAACAACTCAATAGAAACTTATATGTGTATAAGAGAGTTTTACATTAAGGTTAATCATACATTAAAAAAGCATCTAAACCTAGTCCCATCCAAGCACATGAGTCCAATATTAGCCTATACATCTGATACTGATCTGTAAAGTCCTGTTCAGACTCACAAAACACATGCAATGGTGCCAGATGCAGGGTGATCATAGGTCAGTGGGTAGGAAGTCTTTGGATTCAGTGGCATTGTAAGCATCTCAGTGCTGGCAGGAGTCTCTACATGCCTTCTCCAGCTTCAGAGGTCTGATTGCATCACAAGAGGGCCATATGGCTTCTCCAGTTCATAGCACTAGCATAGTTCCATGTGTCTTGTCAGCTGCAATGTCTCCCAGGGAATGCCTTGAGAGTCTTTCCTGGATCCAAGGAGGAAAAACCAGATTTTCCAGAATTCTAAGGAGAAAGCAATGTCTACACAGAGGCCTCATTGGTTACATCCTGATTGACAAGTCAGACTCCACACCTTCGTTGTAATACTCTCAAATTGACACCAGATTATATAACTACCACAACAGATATTGGGGTGAAATTTGTACAAAATGGACGATTTAGAAAAAGATGGTTGAAAAGAGCATAAAGAAAATTATGACATCAGAATTGAAGAAAAATTCATTAACAAATTGCAGATGACACAGCTTTGTTAGATAAATGTGAAAAAGACTGAAACATGTACTGATGAACTCCAAAGACAACAACTGGGAGTATAATGCTAAGTCATAGAAAAGGAAATATTGGTTTTCATGTTTCAAACTGACTTAAAAGATCAATACTAATTTGGTTAATACATGATGATTCTACTCTGAAATAAGAGTGTTTTCAATTTCTCTATTGACCTTGATGAAAATTTAACTCTGAGTTGTACACAAATCTAGGACAAGCCAATATGTACCAGAGATGATCTATGAAAGATATTACTATAGTGTAAGCAAGCAACAAAAGTACCTTAAAAATGTTGGTAAGAAAAATAGCTTATATTTTGTTACCAAAGAAAACTTCTGGGAATATCTGTACAAATGGAATTCATTCTAATTTTCTAAACAGAATATGAGCAAAATAATAAAATTAGACTTAGTTCTCTGGATTCTTGCATTTGAAATCGAAGGCCTGCTTGTGTGGGATCCATAAACGAACTTAAGATGAATGATGGAGATGGTCATGCACTTCCATCCGTGGTGAAGTGCACCAAAGAAACCCGTAGAGATGGGTGTTTTCTGTGCTCTTCTGTCAGTACACATAGACAAGGGAGTTTCAAAATGTTCCTGGAACAATTTTAAAGATAACTGAATTATTTCAACACTTTAAAAAACCATCCTTATTTTGTAAGTAAGTGAGGAATATAAGCAAATTTAAGTAAAGATTATCTTTTGCCTAATCTATGTAAAAGCATAAAATTTAATTGGAAGGTAAAAATGCCAATTTTTATCTCATTCTTTATATCTTATTCTTGTCATACCTTAATCCAAGACCAGGGTTGATGACTTTTACATACATAAATTGTCGGGAATAACCAATATTCATAGAAGATACACAGTCTTGAAATAATTTTCATGGCAGTGTTAGTCTAAACTCTAAAAAGAATATATTTGCAAGAATCATGATAAACAATTTTTGATGCTCTGCTTCAAAAATTGATGCAATAGTTAAAATAGACAAAATTGATGCAATAGTTTTAATAAGTATAGTTAATTAAGAAAACTGAATTTTATAAATTTCAGTAGCAATTTTTATTTGACATTTAACTTTTGTCTAAATAATAGCAATATTTTGTTGTTACTTTGATCTTCTATCGAAGGCATTGTAGTTGTATAAGTAAGCCATTAACATAGCTGTGTCTTGTAATGTAAAGAAGAGGATGAATATCTGTACCATTACAAAGACAAGCAATCTAATTGTCTGTGGAAGCTGTCAACCGTTATCATGAATGTCAAATGTCAGTTGTTGCTATTTTTCTGAAGGTTGCTCAAGAATGTAGCAGCAGTGCTCCAAAGGAGACTCCCAGAAATTCGATCTGGATTTAAAAGAGGTTGTGAAATGAGGTATGTCATTGCTGAGGTTATAGAGATTTAGGTGATGGAGATGATGCTAAAAAGGTGTTGACATGTGGTTTATTGACTAGAGAAAGGCATTCTCTTATGTGGAAATATCAAAATATGGATAATGCTTTGAAAAATAAAAATTCCAGATTACTTCACTGTGCTCACACGAATGTACCTACAGACAAAGAGGGGGTAGTGTATGTTCACCATTAGGAAAGCTGCATGTCAAGGCAGTATCCTTTTACCATCCTTATTTAATCAGTATGCTCTGCAGATAATCTGGGAGGACAGAGTGCATGGAGGAAAACATGACATTGGACAGGAGGAAAACTTACAGTCGGCTGCATGTCACACACACTTCATTGCTGCCTGAAAATGAAGAATTGACACATGTTCTAAGGAAGTTCAAACACTGACGCCTTCAAAATAGATTCCATTCCAGTATTAAGACAACAAAAATCCTCACGAATTGACCGATAGACAACATCATGAAAAATGTGAAGCAATTGGAATTGTTAACTATTTAATTTTGCTCAGAACCGTAATCAACAGCCATGAAAACTGTAGTCCAGAATTCAAATGATATTGTGTCCTGAAAAATCTGCTACAAAACCTTTTTTCTAGAGTGTTAAATTGCAAGGACATCACTTTGACCACGAAGGTTCCCCCAATTCATGTCATAGTATTTTTATTCATCATGTGCATGTAAAAACTTGATAATAAATCAGACTAAGGAAGGATCAGCATCGTTGAATTATGGTGTTGGTGAAGAATATTAAATGGACTATGGATATCCAATCAGCAACAGGCTTCAACAAGAATGAATATTGCTCATGTAAGAATTGTTATGTTCCTCTCACATATTTCAAGCTTATTTTAGGAGGGATCCGTCCCTGGAGAAGGACATCATATTTGGTAGAGGAAATGGTGAAGAACAGGGAGAGTCTCAGTGATATCGACACAGAAACGGAACCCTTAGGCTTGAACGGGACAAGCTTTATGAGAGTGGCACGGATTTCGTCATTGTTTAATTTTATCGTACATAGGATCATCATGAGCAAACCCAACTTCACAGAACCTAACAGCACAATAACAGCAATACGGCGCACCCATTGCTGGGGGATTAACTCTGACTCGTAGAAACCTCATATGAGAGACACGAATAACCTCAGAGAGTTTCCAAGGCTGCACCTCCCCAGGAGGTGGACAGCCCCGTCTTTCTCCTGAGAATTGTCTGGTTCTTTGAACAACGGGTCTTTTGCTCAGCGGTCAGTTGGTGTAAGTGCTTTGCTCCCAGTTTCCAAAATCTATGGCTTATGAAGGCCATAATTTAGATGACATTTCATTTACAACGTACTTTAACCAGGGAAATTGACCCAGTTAATAATATGGTCTAGTACTCGATGAAGAAAAGTTGATAAATTGCTTACTATTTTCTATATAGGTATGTCCTTATTTTAAGTCTAAATGTAGTATAGAACAATACGATAGAGGTGTGATTGCAATAAATATTTACACACAAACAACTAGAACAGCAAGAATGCAAAGAACAGCAATTTTGTTTTCCATCTATCTTTCTTGATGGAAAAGTTACTGTTATGCTGGCTAGCATATTTTTCTGAAAACTGTATGGTAGCTCATTAAAGAATAGTTAAAATTACAGTTTACTTGGCCTAAAACTTAATATATATTCAGTAACTTTAGCATATTACCAACTCAGTGCATGCACCAATAATCCTTTAAAAGAGTACAGAGAAATCAGCTTGTTAAATAAGGTCTTTCTGGTAATGAAGCACATATGTTAATCTTAACCAAAAGTTTTAGGCATATTATTTATGATTTATGCATTAAGCTATGGAAGTCTGCAAATATGGTATCCACACAAATGTTTTACTGGTTTCAATCTGATGCAGGTTTCTGTCTCCCCCAGAATATATAGTAGGCAGCAATTTATGAAAAATGGAAAAACCAAGAAATATAAATCCACTATTTATAACAAACATCACACATGGTTTCCAAATGGATTTTTCATGGAGCATGAAATTATATGAAAGCTGTTTCCAAAGTGCTTCCAAATTATTATTTACCCTCAGATGCCAAGTCCACAGATTATACTCTGAAAAAATTAATTGTTTTTTATCTTAATTCCTTACTTTTTTGGAACTGATAATAGCCATCCAGTATTTTCAGGAATATAAAGTCTTTAAAAAAGGCTGAGCCCCAGTGGCATAGTGGTTGTGCTAGGGACTGCGGCCCACTGGGATGGAGGTTCAATTCCAGCAGTGCTCCACAGGAGCACAGTCTAGGCCTCTACTCCCACCACCAGAGGGCAGGGACCCTCGCCCCCCAAAAACACAGAAAAAAAAACCCTTTAAAATAGTCTCTCTTTTGAGTTATAGTGAATTAATATGCTTTTTCCAGAAATAATTCCTTATATGATATAATACTGGATTTCATATGCCTGTGGTTATTGATCCATTTTAGGGGGCATTGTCTGCTAATGGAGAAGGATAGCCTGAGATTAAGATCTAACTTTAATAAAGGATGTTAATCAGGCCATATTTTTAATCTACTGGTTATTTTGATTACTGTTGCTTGCAATGGATAAAAGAGATGACATGATATAGCTGAGAGAAGATAAGCTGTTTCTCCAGTGACCTTAGAAAAAGTTTGGCACATCAATATTAGGAGGAGGCCGATGCCTATATGGAAACATATGGCCAATGAAGACTAAAGTATTTATTTGGGTATCATTTTAATGGTGAAGGATTATATTTCATTGAATGATGGAAAGTCAAGCAAGTCTCACCAAATCACCTTTCCATGTACAAGTGTGGTAAGAAGGTGGGGAGAGGTACAGATAGGATTCCTCTGTAAATAGTTGGAGCAAGATTTCCTGGAATAGTATCCTGATAAGTATACAATGAACCCTCTGAGAAGCAGTGGGTGTGATTCCATTGCTGGGGAAAGCCGGGAGTGGAGCATGTCTACTGAATCTAGGACCTGCATCTAGGTCCTGACCCACGCAGGGCCTTTAGATGTGGTACTGACCAGCACTCCCCACCGTGTAAGAGATTTCCTCAGAGTTTCATGAGTTTCTGTGGGACACTGTAGTGGTTCACAGAACCCAGAAGAACAACCTGGAAGATATAGACATTGGGGATATCATAAACGCCAAAGTTCTGAGGACTCATCTGGCATTAGCCCTACTAAAAGAGATTCTCCCCACACCTTCTAACACGTTGTAATTAAGTCAAAAGGGCCAAAGGCACTCTGTTTTGAAATTTCCTAGTTCTTTTGCAACCAATTGAATGGATTTCCATTTATGAAAAAAATTAATTCAGATATCTATCATTATTTTATTTATTGAATTGCCAAAATGGAAGTTGTGTTGAGTTGAGCTTTTATCTTTATAATTGAAAACCGTCTAGTGATAGTAGACTTAAAATGGTGAAAGGTACGAGTGCTAAAAGGACATCGTGAGCATCCTCTTGGAAAATAATTGTCAAATTATAGTAAGAGAAGCAAAATGTAGTTTTTCCTTCAAAAAGTGAGGTATAACATTAAAGATTATTATGTTGTTATTATTATTATGTTATTTTTGTTATGTTCCTTCAAAGTGTGCGTTTGTGTGTGTGTGTGTGTGTGTGTGTGTGTTGGGAAAATAACCTTCTTAGTCTGATTCTTTAAGAGTTGGGAATTAATAATGTCCCTAATACTCAACTCGTCCATTTTCTCCTGACTCCTCCCCTGGGTATAAGTATATTCCCTCATGTTTTGGAGTTTTTAGAATCATTGCCAAATTCATGTGAATTTGAAGAACCAACTCAAGTGATGGTGGGCTCTGGCCAAGTCTAAATTGTTTACACTGTGCTAGTGTCAGCCCTTGACTTTTCCTTTCAAAGTATGGCAGACATGTCAAAAATCATGAGAGAGGCTATAAACTTTACTTCAAAATTTTAGACATTTTAATTAAAAATCATGATAATGCAGTACAGGAAGTTTCTGTCCCTCCTTCCAAGAGACACCTATCTAAAGGAGAGACCCACTCTTCTAGTGTTATTTTGTACTTTTGTTTTAAAATTTAATATCCAACATACTACTTAATCCAGTATCACAAATAGTGTGTAAAACATAATTTGATGCTGTTGCTGCTGCCATTAGGTAGATTGGAGTTG
>PVJH01015268.1:0-54233 GCA_004026705.1 Nesogale talazaci
TTCCTTGATCTCAACATTTAAAGAGGTCTTTTGTAGCAGATTTAGCGAATGTTAAGATCCCTTGACTACTGCATAATTAAACACTGCTGAGGGATCCAAACAAGAAAATATCCTTGACAATTTCAATCTTTTCTGCATTTACCAAGATGTGACTCACTGGTTCGGTTGTGAGGATTTTGGTCTTCTCTACCCTGCGGTGTAATTCCTATGTAAAGCCTCAATCTTTGATCTTCATCAGAACATGCTTCACATTCTCCTCACTTTCAGCAAGCCAGGTTGTGTCATCTGCACGATGTAGGTTAACTAGTCTTCCATCAATCCTGATGCCAACTTCTTCTTCATGTAAACCAGCTTCTCTGATGTTTTGCTCCGCATACAGATGGAATAAGTGGGGTTAATGGATACAACCCTGTGTCACAGCTTCCTAATTTTAAATCATGCCACATCACCTTGCTTTATTTGAACAGCTTCCTCTGGAGCCATGCACAGATTCAGAGGTACAAAGTGAAATGTTCTTCAATTCTCATTTTCTTTCTTTCTTATTTTTTAAAGTCGTTTTATTGGGGGCTCATACAACTCTTATCAGAATCCATACACCATCCATTGTATCAAGTATGTTTGTACATTTGTTATCTCCCCATTCTCAAAACATCTGCTTTCTAATTGAGCCCTTGCTATCAGCTCCTCATTTTCCACTCCCTCTCTGCTTCCCCTCCCCTCATAAACTCTTGATAACTTACACATTTTTTATTATTTTGTCATATCTTACACTGCCTGATCTCTCCCTTCACCCACATACTATTGTCCGTCCCCCAGGGAGGGAGTTGTATGTAGATCCTTGTAATCTGTTTCCCCCTTGTACCCAGTCCTCCCTCCACCTCCTCGTATCACCACTCTCACCACTGGTCCTGAAGTGATCATCTGTCCTGGATCCCCTGCTTTTTGAGTTCCTATCTGTACCAGTGTACATCCTCTGGTCTAGCCAGATTGGTAATGTAGAAATTCTAATTCTCTTAAGGCTAGCCATAATGTGTTAGGATCAACACAGCCAAAAGCATTTGTCTAGTCAATAAAGCATAAGTAAACATCTTTCTGGTATTCTTTAATTTCAGAGGCGTTGAGAACTGCCTCCCCAAAATAATACGTTCCCCAAAGTTTTATTCTCACAGGCTTTACTTCAGTCATGTCATTAAGGCAGATTTTACTTAGAAAAGATAATACTTCTGCAGTCCTGTTTTGAGTGCCTTCAAAACCACCAGTCACTCCATAGGAGAAAGACTGGATTTTCCATTCGCATAAAGCGCTATGGTCTCAGAAATCCACAGGGACAATTCTACCCTATCTTACAGAGTCAGTGTGGGTTGGCATTGACTTGATAGCAGTGAGGGGGTTTTTGTTTGTTTGTTTGTTGGAGTTTGAGGGGTTTTTTTGTTTTGTTTTGTTTGGGTTTTTGCAATTTTGACATGAGGGACTCATCTTTTAAAAAATAACTTTACTGGGGGTTTATACAACTCTTATCACAATACATACATACACACACGCATTGTGTCAACTGCATTTACTTGTACTTTTGCTGCCATCATCATTCTCAAAACATTTTCTTTCTGCTTGAGCCCTGGTAACAGCTCCTCATTTATCCCCCTCTCTCCACCACCTTCCTTTCCTCAGGAACCCCTAGATAATTTATAAATTATCATTATTACTCTCATGTCTTACACTGTCTGATGTCTCCCTTCACACACTTTTCTGCTGTCTTTCCCCCAGGAAGGGGATTATGTGTAGAACATTGTGATCGGTTCCCTCTTTCGCCCCCTTCCTTCCCCTTCTGGTATCTCTACTCTCATTATTCATCGTGAGGGCTTTATCTGTTCCGGATTTCCTGTGTTTGCAGCTCTGATCTGAACCAGTACCCATCCTCTTGTCTAGCGGGATTTGTAAGGTAGAATTGGGTAGGGAGAAGGATTTTTTTCATTAGGCCTTCAGTATTTGACAACGTTTTGAAGCTATGAATAAGGTTTCCAGTAGCTACTTCCTCTGATGAGAACATCGATTCCTTTTCATGTCTGTTCTTAGTCTGGAAGCTCTGCTGAAATCTGTTTCATTTGAAGTGACCCTGCTATCATTTGAATTGTCAGCGACCTAGCTCCCAGCAACACACAAGCCATCACAGTAGGACTAACAGACAGGGATTGGTTTGAGTAAGATGCTGAAGTACTATAAATTACTGTATTCATTGATTTAGTTTTAATATTGATCATGTAGAATAAGCTCAAAGAATACTCAGACAATGATTCCCATATTTCAAAGAAATGCCAGGAGGTTCTGAGTTTTCCCCATTCTCCCTCTGGGTGGGTGTGCTTTTCTAAATCTACAGGAAGGACTTGACATTTGCCTGTTAAACTTAATTCTGGTATAGCCCAGGTGAGAGTAGATATATTTCTTCTCATAAAATAACCCTGTGATCACCCTGGGCAGAGTGGTGGGGAGGAGAATTTTTTTTTTATAAGAAATCTATTCAGATCAAACCCTTAAGAAGTTGAGTGGTTTTTGCTGAAAACTTCTGAGTTACAGAGAAGGATCCCATTTTAAATAGTAGGATCTTATCATGTGAAAAATCCTTCCTAAAGCCACTTCCTTGCCTTACCTCAAGCCCCAGGGGTTCTGGCTCAACTTCTTTCTTACAGACTCATGCCTCTCTGAGTGCTGTCTGCCTTCCTAATTCTATGAACCCTTTTAAAGCATCTTTACCTCCCTACAATGCAGTTAAGTCCTAACTGAAAACAGTACATGTGGCATCCCAACATAAACAAGCAATAAGAATTTTTAAAATTCCCATTTTATAGAACAGTCAAGCTTCTTTAGAAGTAAGTGTACTAGATAAGTGATAATATTCAAAAATGCATATATTGAGAGCATGAAGGATGTAATAAGATGAAATCTCAGTCACAATTTCCTAACTTCATAGTATTACAATTGCTCAGTTGGTGTTAATTACTGGAATAACAAGCATTGTGCAGCAAAGATAACTCTGTGATATGGAGATTTAGTGCATATATTCCAGGGCTTAGGAAAGGTCCTTTCGAGAAGTGACAAATTCATAGATATCTAAGAAAGAAGAAGGGTTAACAAGAGTATTCATAGTTGCTTTCTTTACAATGGTAAGAAACTAGATACAACACAAGTGTCTTTAAGTGTCTATATAAAGGAACCATTTGCGGCATTAATTTGAGTAATAGCTGTATGGGAGACTATTAGAAATCCATTAAGAATTAAATTTTTATATCAAATTATTACAAAGATAGAAAAGAAACATGAAAACTAACCTAACTTTAAAAATATTAATGTAAAACCCCAAATAAATGTTAACAATAAGAATCCAGCAGTACATTATGCAAATTGTTTCATTCCAAGAATTCAAAAATATTTCAATCTTAGAAAATCCATTAATGAAATTCATCATCTTAGTAGGTCAGAGGAGAAAAATATAATTGCCAAGAGAGTTGTCAAAAAAGCATTTGATAATATTCAAACACATCTCTAACTTAAAAAAACCCAACTTTTTAAAAGAAGGACATCAATCCATTTAAAATCTATTACCATCAAGTCAATTCTGATTCGTAGAATCCCTTAGCAGAGAATAAAATCTTATGAGGTTTCCACGGCTGTATTTTTACAGAAACAGACTGCCACATCTTTCTCCCTTGGAGTGACATGTGGGTTTGAACTGATAACCTTGCAGTTAGGAGCCAAACCCCCTATGACATCAAGTCTCCTTGAAAATGGACACATTCACCAAGATTTAAAATCCTGATATAAATCATTAGAAGTGATCCCATTAAAATCAGAGACTGAGCAAAGGAAGACTCTGAAAGGAGCATAAGAATTAAAGAGAGTAAAGGTAAATATTAGAATGCACCATCTTACAGTAGCAGTAGTAGAATAACCTATGGGTACATACATACATATACTTGCAAGCTAGGCAAAGGGAATTACACTCATGAATATATGTAGGTTTGATGGAGAGTGTTTGTACATCTATTTTTTGTATATAATGCAAATAAATCGATGAATATGGTAGAGAATATAGGGGACAAAGTTTGAAAAAGTCTTAGCCATAGCCCTATGCCTTGAAGGAATGAGTCATTAGGCCTGGGTGATCAGGATCATAGTTTTAGGGGTCATGATGGTCAATTGGTATACTATCATCCACAAAGACAATGCTGTAAGACTTAGATTGGTGAGTGGGAACCAGGGTCTCAAAAGTTTATGAGTAGCCACGGAAGGTGCAACAATTGGCCTCTGCCCATCTTGAACTATGAAGCTTCAAGGAAATGAATTACTCATGGTAACAAGTAGTCCAATGAACGAATGGATCACAAGAATTTCTGTCACCTGGATACCACTACCAATTGCTCTGAAAGAAATCACAGTACAAGATAATTGTGGCAGTCATGTACTTATGTTAATTTCATGATTGAGATGTAGGGGTGGAGTCTGGCCTGTTAATCTGGAGAAAGCTATTGAGCAGCCGATGAGGCCTCTATGTGGGCATGGTTTTCACCTGAGACTCCAGGGAAATCTCGCGCTATTTTCCTGGTGAAGATGAGAAACTATCTTCCCCAGTTGTTGGGAGTTAGTTTTAGGGAGATGATTAACCACAGGCAACACAGAATAGCGGCGGCTGGGAGGCTGGAGTGACCACATGGCTTTGCCCTGATGAAGACAGACCTCTGAAGCTGGAGCAGCATGCTGTTGATGGACCTGAACCCTGGAAGCGAGGAGCCATGGGGAGACCCCTGCCAGCGCCAGAATTCTGCACCCACTGACCTGTGACTTCCTGAGTCAGAAGCAGACTTTATAGACTGATTTCAGGCATATGGGTTATTATTGGACTTGTGACATTGCACTGGACTAGATTGGGATGCCTTCTTAGGGTCACATTTCTTTTGTATATAAACCCTTTCCTTATACCTATATGCATGTCTCTGAAATTTGTTCCTCTAGTCTATCCGGACTAACTCAATCATGATAGAGTAGAAGACAATACGGAACAAAGTCAACATCATAATTTAAAACAAATTGGCTTATGAATCTGAAAGGAAATAATAAGAAAGCAAATGTGGAGTGACATTACATATTAAAGTGTGTTACAAAGCTATAGTAATTTAAACATTATTAACCAGGCTTTTTAAAAAAGATAGGAAGATTTAATAGTACACATTGTATAAAAATCATTTCATAGATGTTGAAAACAGAAATAGGCTGGTAGATGTATGATAATCTCATGTGTAATAAGCATTAGAGTAGTAATTCTTCAAATTACATGTAAGTTTTATGGGCAACATCTAAAGAAAAGGTGAAAGAATGAAATTAATAAATTCACAGAAGAACAAATAAACTAAATGAGAGCAAAAGGAAGGGAAACTTTGTACAGCAAAGCATGCTCTAGGAAACAGCAAACCAGTAGAATGAATCAAAAAGGTTATTCCTTCATGAAATCAAGAAAATAGACACATTATTAGGTAAGCTAATAAAAAAATAAAAGATCAAATATATATTACCTATGTCACTAAAGTTTCAGTGAAAGTTTTCACATGAAACATACTAGCTTTCAGCAGATCAATTGTGATTCATGGTGACCCTATGAGTATCAGAGAAGAATTGTATTCTATGCGATTTCCATGGCAGGCCATTAGACCCGTATTCCACTGGACGCTTCTGGGTGAATTTGAAGCCCCAAATGAGTATCTTGGCCAAGCGCACCACTCAGGGATTACTTAATTTAGACTAATCCTGCTTGTGGTACCTAGTCAGGTGTCAGTTTGAGGATAAAGAGTGTAGAGATGGAGTCTAGCCTGTCAATCCAGAGATAGCCAATGAGGCCTCTGTGTGGGCATGGCTTTCTCCTGAGAATTCTGAAAAGTCTGGAATTTTCTCATTGGAGACAGAGGATATATTCTTTCTCTGTTCACTCCCTGTGAGGCATTGCAGCTGACAAGACACAGGGAACTAGAGTAGTGCCCTGAGCTGGAGAAGCCACATGGACCACCCTGATGCAACCAGACCTCTGAAGTCAGAGAAGCCACAGAGATACCACTGCCAGTGCTGAGATCCTTACAACACCACTGGATCCAAAGATTTTCTAACCACTGACCTGTGATCATCCTGTGTTCAGCATCATTGCATATATTTTGTTGAGTCTGAAGAGGATTTTATAGATTAATATCAGACTTATGGGTTTGGACTGCACCAGGTTGGGATGCTTTTTTAATGTACAATTACCCTTTATATAAAACTCCCTCTTATACACATATAAGTTTCTATGAATTTGTTTCTCTAGTCTGCCTGGACTGACACACAGCCCAATCCCCAATCCTTAGTAGAAATGCAAATAAAATGAAAGCAGTTCTTGCTTTGTCTAAAGTAGATATTTTCCACATGAATGCATTGGATTAGCAAGCATCATAATCATCTGGAAATTTGATAAAAATTCAAGTTCTCCTGTCCTGATCCCAAACTGGGAAAGACTGAAAGCTTGTTCTAATGAAGATCAAAGATGGCAGATTTCAGCATGGATTACAGCTCAATGTAAAGAAAAACAGAATCCTTAGAACCAGGCAATAGTAAACATGATGATAAATGCCGGAAAGATTGAAATCGTCAAGGATTTGGTTTGCTTGGATCCACTATCAATGCTCATGAACGCAGCAGTCAAGAGATAAAAAGATGAGTTTCATTAGGTAAATCTGCTGCACAAACCATCTATAGAATATTAAAAGGCAAGGATGTTACTTTGAGGACTAACATGTAGCTGACTCAATTTCAATTGCCTCACATGCATGTGAAAGTTAGAAATTGAATAAAGAAGACTGAAGAAGAATCAATGCATTTGAATTATGATGCTGGCATAGGATATTGAAAATACCATGGATTGCCAAAAGTACATACAAATCTGTCTTGAAAGAAGCACTATCAAAATGCTCCCAACCAAGGCAAGAATAGTGAGACGTTGTCTTATGTACCTTTGTCACGTTGTCAAGAGAAACTAGTACCTGGAGAAGAACATCATGCTTTGGCCAGTAGAGGGGCAGAGAAAAATAGGAAGGCCCCAGCAAGATGCATTCACACAGTGGCTACAACAATGGATTCAAGCAGAGGGATGATGTATATGAGGGTACCAAAAACACCCCCCAGAGTTCCCCTGAGTGGAACTGAGCTGTCATACTATTCATTTTTCCCCACTAGGTGAACATCAATCTTTGAGTTAATGCACTCAGTGGCATCATCTGGGAAGGTTCTCTGTGGTCTCAGTAAATTCTTTTGTAAAATCAGTTTTGCCTGGACTTCGTTTTTTTGTGATGACCAATTTAAGAGAACAGATTGCAGCCATGAAATTTTATTTCCTGCTCTGGAAAAAATGCCTCAGAAACTTGTGATGTTGAACATTACAAGGACAGCGATGTGGGTGAAACTCAAGTTATGAATGGTTTGTCCATTTCAAAAAATGTGAAAAGTCAATTGATGACAAACTTCATTCTGGACATCTGTTAACTTCCTGAATGGACAAAAATGTCGGCAAAATGTGTGCACCTGTGCTTGAAGACCAACAATGGACCATTTAAGAAATGGGGAAGTTATCTGGATTATCTTGGAGCTTGGTTCATTGAATTTTAACAGAAAATTTGGGAATGAGAAAAGTCACTCTGAAATTCGTGCCTCCGGTTCTGACTGACCAGGAAAAAAAGAGCGTTAAGTGGAAACATGCCTTGTTTTGAAAGAACAACTCCAAAGAGACCCAGACCGTTTTTCCTAAGATTGTTACTAATGACCACACATGGTGCTATTCTTACAACCCTGAAAGCAAACATCAGTCAAGCCCATGGGAGATGCCATAATCACCTCACCCCCAAAAAGCTCATTCAGTGAAATTAAAGTTCAAAACAGTGCTCATTTGATTTTTTTTTTTAATATGAGGGGATAGTGCATTTGGAGTTTGCTCCAGCCAGATCAAACAAATCAAGATTTCTATTTAGAGTGTCTGAGAAGATTATATAACAGTGCACTACCCCTCCCCCACAAAGGCATAATTTATGACATGTAGGGGACTTGTTTTGCTATCACAACAGTGCACCTGCTCACACAGGTGAGTGGGCCAATTTTTTGCAAAAAAAAAAAAAACAACAACAACAACAAACAAAAACAGTATGCCTCTCTTGCCCCATGCACCCTACTAATCTGTCCTCTATTTATTTCCCTGACTGCAGAGGGCATGAAAGGATAGTGATTTCCTGGCATAAAAGAGGTGAAGAAAAATAAGGGAGGGAGGTGCTATCAACCATAAAAACAGATGAGTTTGAAAAATGTTGCCAAGAATGGTCAAAGATTTGACAAATGTATCAGTATAATGGTGAGTATTCTGAAAGTGATAAGGTTGTTTTGTAAAAATATTTAAATAATTTTGAAAATAAATTCCAGTGTTTCTTTGGGGAGTGCCCCTTATATATTTAAGTCATCACAGTATGACACATGCTGTGGGTGCCCTTTGAGTGTGAGCACCAATGAGAAGTTCCTCGTGGTCATTGCAACTCCCATCACCAACAATTAAACTGATAATTCAACAATGTACAACTAATTACCATAGGCACTACTTTATGTAGTGACAGCTCTGCCTCCAGGTAAATTCAATGTGGCTAAAACTTGAGAAATTCTGGCAACAGAATTTGTTGAATGGGTAAAGTACTAGGTAAGGGGGCTTTTTTATTAGTAAGACAGACCTGAGAATGAAGTTCAGCCATATCACTTACTAGCTTAGGCAGACCACTGAAACTGTTCTGTCTCAGGTTTTTCTCTTCTATTGGATCTCGAGCAGGAAAAGTTTAGAATAAAAAATTATAATATCCCATGGAGCGTCTATCTTTTAAAAGGTAAGAACACCAGAGAAAAATCTAACGTAACCCTATCGCTGACAGAAGAAGCTGCAGAGCTCTCACCAAACTGAAGATTCTGAGAAAGGAAGGACAGAGAAAGCTGTCAAGTCCTTCAGGAAAGATTCTTTCAAGTAGACCAGCTCAGACGACCAGCCATACTGACCAAGCTAATCACAATGAATTAGAGACTATATTCATGGGCCTCCCTCCTCTCTCCTTTATCCTTCAATCTCTTGCCAGATATCCTCACTAACCAAAGCCAAGAATAAGCCAAAGATAAGGGGAATGGTGGATTCAATTCAACTGGGTCAGCCTACTGCAGCAGAGAGCAGCAAGGAGAAGCTAAACATGTCCATGTGGAGGGGCTCCTAGAACATAAGCCATGCCCTCACCACTGAGTAGATTTTTGACTCATACTGACCCCATGTGGGGTTTCCAAGACTATGAATCTTTATGACAGCAGATAACTTCATCTTTCTCCCCAAAGTTAGCTGATGGATTTGAACCACCACCTCCTTGGTTAGTAGCGCAATACTTATCTTACAGCAAAAATGCATCCAACTTCTTAACTATGAAATGGAAGTAATGGTTGTTTGGGCCACAAAAGAGTTTTAGGATTGAATAAGATATTGAATGCTGCTTTAGATTGAATTGATTGTGCCCTCCTGAAAAAGTTATTTTGAAGTCCTAACCTCTATCAATATTAACCTGTTTGGAAACAGAGGTTTTCTCTGTTATGTCAATGGATTCATATGGCATAGGTTACCTCCTAAACCTAATCACTTCTGAACAGTGTCTTATAAAGAGAGAAGAATTGACACAATATATACAAAAGGTATGGGGATGTGCCCCCAAAGAATCTGAAGGGATTCTTGAGACTGCTAACAAGGAAGGAGACTCCCGTAGAGTCAAAGCCTTGATTTTGACATCTTGCCTCCAAACCTGTAAGACAAAGTCCTATTTCCTAAAGTGACCTATGGTGGTAATTTTTGTTACAGTAGCACTAGGTAAAGAAAGAGCTCAGCACTGCCTTGGCGCTATTGACACTCTCCAGTAAAATAAACCATGTGAGAGGTTGACATCTGATGGCATTGGTTACATGCCCTAAATCAATCGGGCTCTTCTAGTCTGAAATTGGGATTTTGTACTTCAACTTCAACAACAAAGAAGGACAGAGAAGACTGGCACTTGGGCACAATTCATCAACAACTATGGCAGAACTGGTTAATCACCACAAACAGACCATCATAAGCCAGAGAAGGTTGCCAATCAAGTGAGTAGTAACTAGTTTATCCTCAACATTCATACTGTAAACCCATTCCTAAAAGCTATGCCAATGGAATGTTCTCACCAAGGTAACATCATTCTTAGTGTGTGCTCATCCTGGGAAAATGCTCTCTGCACCAGGAATCATTAATATCTGTGACCCTAGAGCTGAACAGGTAGATAAATGTAATAACCTATCAACCTACTTCCAAAACTGGAAAACAAACAAACAAAAACCCCCACACAGATACAAAACAAAAAACCTCTGCTCTAGTCTCCCCTGACTTGGGAACATATGGTCTTGGATTACATGGTTGGCACCTGGCTAACTGCTGGTTCCATGTGTCACACTCTAACGAAAACAGGCAGAGGCACAAAGCCTGCCCAGAAGAGATCCCCGCCAAATCCAAAATGGGCAGCTCAAGCCCCAGGCTTGGCCAAAAACTGCTATTAGCAGCCTGGTGGAGGAAATAAGAGCTCTCAGCACCATTCTACTCAGCCCAGTTCCCTCGCTTGCCCCATTGCCTTTTCCACCAACATCTTGAGAATGGCACAATGCGTTGGTTTCTCTACTGAGGCATACCACGAACCCTCCTGACTCCATGTATTAGGTAGAAATGCAATTGGCCTCAACTCCACTTTGGAGTTTGCTCTCTAAATAAATTGTGAAGCAAGTAAATGCAACCAAGTGCTTTCCATACCAATTAAAGGTGTGCATGTCATTCTCCCCACCCCAGCTCTCCAAAGCTGGCATGTTTATGCTGAGTAAATAGCATTCACATTCCAAACTAGTGGGAAGGAAGCTAAATGTCACCTCAGCACTCTCCTGGCCTCACTTTCGGTTGTTCTTTGCTGTGCCTTCTTACAGACTCTCTTGCTATCTCTGTGAATCAGAGCAAACCACCCAAGAGCCAGAAGCCAAATATGCTCCTTCATACATAGCTGCCTGAATTTCCTACTGCAATAGTCTATACCTCAATTGCAGTTTCCCTGTTTATTGGAAAATGCCATTTCTTAAGAACTCTGATTAATTATTTATTTCTAAACTTATTATCTCAAGTTAGGTGAAAGTTTACATAGTAACCCTGTCTCCACTAAAGAATTCGTATATATCTTCTTCCAGGTCATTGTTTGCAATCCCCACATTGTAGCATCCCCTTTTCTACTTACTCCTTATTTCATTTGTCCATCCCTTCTTCTTTTCTAGACCTTCCTCCCTTTCTTGGACCCTGTGCTTAGGAACATGCTGCCCTTTTCAGCTCAAATCACACATAAAACTCCTTCAGTCTTCTCTCTAGCTGAATTCAGGCCCTGACCTGCAGGGTGGCTATGGATCTCAGGGCTTCCACAAATCTCTATTAGAACAACAGACCTAGTCAATTTTTATGATTTTGAGCTTTGCTCCACATCATCTAAAAGATCCACTCTATCTAGGACATATCTAGGATTTTTTCACAGAGTTTAGGTAGTAGTAGTTGGGTGTTTTTTCAGAAACATGGAAACCAAAGTTCATGTGTTCTCTTGGACTAATTATTTTCATATGTGTTAGGTTGGGTTCTTTTGAGAAGCAAAAACTAGTGATGCTTGCAAGGGTTTATATAAAGAAGGATATTTATATAGAAAAAATGGCTTACATACTTTTAGAAAGCAGGTAAGTCTGGTCTAATCAGGTGTCTCCTGATTCATGTAGCTCTAGAAGCTAATGAATAAGAAGCAAAATAACAAAGAAAGCAGGGGTGGTCACAGGCTAGTGAATGCAAAGGTAAATGAGTCCAAGATTGGCTGAATAAATCCACAGTCACAAATCTCCTGATGACACCTGGGTTTGGCAAGCAACACATCAGGAAATCAAAGACCCAGATTGAGGATCCAACTCCAAGGAAAGGTGAGAAGTCAACTAGAAACCAGCTTTGCAGAAATAGAGAAAAGAACTAGTAAGCAAAGGACATTAATAGAGGTGTAAAGACAGGCCTGTACATATGTAAAATATATATAATTATAGAGATATAGGTCTATGCATATCTATTTATAGGTTCAGTATTAAAGTCATAAATAGATATTGGGCCTCTATTTGCGTACTCCCTCAATGCAAGAACACTTTGTTCTAATAAACTAGCATTCATTGATGCTCACTTTCCCGACATGATTGCTGAAGACAAAATAGGTGCATAAGCAAATATGGTGAAGAAAGCTAATGGTGCACAGCTATTAAAACACATAGAGTCTGGCATATTAAAGGTTTTAAGTTAAGCAAGCAACCATCTAGCAGCAAAGTAACAAAGCCCAAATGAAAGAAGCACACTAGTCTGTGTGAACATGAGGTGTCTATGGTATCAG
The DNA here is from genome assembly GCA_004026705.1 of Nesogale talazaci. Lineage (NCBI taxonomy): Eukaryota > Metazoa > Chordata > Mammalia > Afrosoricida > Tenrecidae > Nesogale > Nesogale talazaci. Next base: position 12,531 of record PVJH01015268.1, read on the forward strand.
GTATCACACATCAGAAGACCCAAACCAAACAAAAATTTTGATCCAAATGAGGGATGGTGGCGGCTGAGAACCCAAACTCTTCTATAGACTATTGGATATTCCTCACAGAATGTTTACAAGGAAGGAACAAGCCAGCCAAGTTGCAGTATAGCACTGATGGAACATAAAGCATTCTTCTGATTCTTTGCTGCTTCTGCTCCCCTAACTCTGCCCCCACTATCATGATCAGTTCTATCTTACAAATCTGGCTAGACCAGAGCATGTTCACTTGTATAGATAAGAGCTCTTGTCACAAGTAATCCAGGACAGATAAACAATAATAGGAATACTAATACCATAAGAAGGACGGTGAAAGGAGAAAGAGGGAACTGACCACGACTATCAATGTATAACCCCTCCCAACCCTATCCCCAGGGTGACGAACAACAGAAACATGGGTGAAGGGTGACAATGGATGGCATAAGATATAAAAATAATTACAATTTATAATTTATCAAGGGTTCATGAGGGTGGAAATGTAGGGAAAGGAAAGGAAGGGAAATAAGAGGAGCAGATACCAAGGGCTCAAGTAGAAAGAAAATGTTTTGAAAAGGATGATAGCAACAAATGTAAAAAATGTGCTTGATCCAATGCATATATTGATTATTATAAGAGCCTTCATAAATAAAATGATTTGTTAAAATTTAAAAAGAAAGAGATCATCTTTGCTTAGTCTCTTTCTTTTATAGAAGGCCACATCCCTAAAGAGATACCATCAGGCGGAGACATGATTGACAGCTTGAGCTCCATTTTGCCCTTTAGCCAGGAGTGTGGGGTTGGCCTAATCCCTAACCACCACACCATGTCACTTCATTTTCTTCACTCTTCTTTGCTCCAAATGGGGAGAGACCCGTCGTTGCACTATAGGTGGCCACACATAAATCACAAAGTTCTGCTTTGAATTTTCACTAAGAAAATGAATTTGCAATGTAATCCATACTAAAGTGATAATAAAAAGTAGTTTAAAGGGTTCCTTTCTCAGAGGTGATGAACAAATAAATGTAAACAGGTATGGGAGTAATTAGGCCCTTAGCCAAAATGGGGGCTTTTCTGCTGGAGCCATTTTAGGAAGCATTGCAGGAGTGTGTGGAATTTGAAGCATGCATTTACTTTGCATAGTAGCCTTGTTCTTTTCCACTCAAAATGCATTTCAAACACCATCCTACACTCCTGAACTTTGAAAGAAACCATTGAGTCAATTCTGACCCACCACGTGACCTGTTGGTCATGATAGAACTTCTTCTGGGGGTTTCTGAGACTATAACTCTTTATGGGGAGCAGAAATGTCCTTTTTTCTCCCATACAGTGTCTGGTGACTTTGAACTGCTGAACTTGCAGTTAGCAGTCCAACATGTAGCTATTACAACTATGTAGCTATTGAACTAGTTTGCTCTAATCTACTTGAGCTGCATGAGGATAATGCTTCAATGTCTATCTTCACAGTAGGCTGTGAACTTTCTTTGGTTCTAGCCCTTACTTACTGCCTGGTCTAGGGAAATTACGCTAATATATGATTGTATAACAAAAACAAGAAGTTGTGAAATGGTTTCCAGTGTTGTGAAAGGGACATTGGCAGCAACCCTAGGGAAGGAGCTAGCAGAAACGAAGGTCATAAAAATGATATCCTTGTCTCTACTCTCATCGCCACATTCATGGAGATTCTCCTTGTATTGTCATAAATGAGTGAGTTGCAATGAGAATTGGGTCATAAGAAATTTAGAGATTTATATAACACTGAAGCCTAAGGGTAGAAGCATCTTCTTTCCTCTGGGAGTCATCTAACTGGAACAATATAAATCTGGAGCTGCTGGCCTCATGTCTTCTAGTATGTAGAATCTACTACCCAGGCCAAGTTGCAGAGGCACAGAGATGGGATAAAAGATGAATGAGGAAGACCAAGAAGGAGGAGTCGTCAGCAGAGAAGCAGAGAAAAAGAAAGGTAGGAGGCAGATTGTGAGAAGGAAAAAGTGAGGGTTGACAGAATATAAAGGTGTAGGTGGTTGAGCTGGAGGAAAGACAAATTTGGGGGAGGGAGGGAGGGAAGTGGACTTGAATAGGTAGAGAAAGATGGGAAAGAGAATGAGGTGAGGGAAAGAAGATGAGGGAAAATATGATGGCTAAGAGATGAGGAGAGAAAGGGGGGAGATGAGATGGTGAGAGACAGAATTGAGGGGAAGAGAAAGGTAGAAATGTGGGAGAGGAATCTGAAAGATAAAGAGCAAGAGATAGATGAAGACAAAGGTTAGGGAGCATAGTTGGAGAGAATGGAGACAAAGCAAATCTCAAGAAAATCTCTTAAAATTCTAGTTGGAGACAAAATGGAGTCTTGAGGCCTCCTATTTTCTTTGCTAGTTTGGGCCTGGTTGAGTTAGGCTTTATCATTTGCAATCAAGAGAATGATAACTATCCTAAAGCACTTGGTCTAATCCAGTTCTATTAAACTTGATTCATAGAACTCAAACTCAGTGTTTCCCTGATTACCTCAAACATAACCATTCCAAGAATTCACCAAACTGATTTTCACACCTCAACAAGATGTAGAAAATACCAATTGTTTTTTCTTGCCAACAGTGAGCATTAGAGAATATTCATTTGGTCCTTCCTACTTCCGCATCAAGATCTGTCCACCAGAAACCAAGGCTCAACCAAAAATACAAAAGAAACTACTTGGAGGGTAAAAGAAACAGGAAAAAGTGAAGTTGCACATCCTACCAAATTTTAATATGGCTTTATGCAAAATAATGTGTCTGGCAATGCAAAGGGTTTTCTAAAGAGGGATAATAATGACCCAATATCATTCTCCTTGGTAAAAAAAGAGAAAGAAAATGTATGTTTAAAAAAAAAAACTCCCTAAAGTAGCTGAATCTTGTACCCATTGATGGAACTGATTTACATAGATAGCATTTAACATTCCATCATCATTATCCTATCAGTCTCCTGTCTAACGTGCAAGACTGAAGACGTTCAATGTGCTTAGAGGTTAAAAAAAAAAAGAAAGAAAGAAAGAAAGAAGCACAACCCTACCCACCAGTCAAAATGGTGGTGAGAAAAAAGAAAAAAGGAAAAAAAATTAGGCAGACAGATGAATATCAACTGGGATGAGAAAAAGGCTGTCTCCTTCCCCCACCCTTCCAATTCATCCCTCTGTGCTGATGTAGTCGCCTAAAAGGTTGAATAAAAGAAAACTAAATATTTGAGAGTAAAATGTTACCAAATGGAAAGAAGAGGGGAGGGAAAGGGAGACAGCATTATGATAATAGTTGAGTCTCTCTCTGCCAGAGAAAGCAGCTTCCAGTATGCCTGCCTTGACTTAAATGGAAAGCATATTTAAATGAAACAGAGAGATCCTTTTGGAGTTGAGTGTGTGAATGTTTCCCAATATAATTTTTAATTGTCAAGTGACTTTAATTCTGATGAGAGACACCAGAGCGAAATGTCTAGGATGGAGGTGAAGAATGGGCACAGATAATGAGGAGGAAGACATAGAGGTCAAATGATTGATTATGCACTCTTCTCATCTTGAAACATCTTTCTTGCTTACATACTTGGCTATGGCCTGGAAATTTTATGGCCTCTGCCTGGGTATGAAAAGGAAATTGGGGACAAAATGAAGCCTCCCCTAAAACCAAGCCAAATCCATTGTCCTTAAGTGGTTTCTAACAATGGTTCCTCGGTTGCCATCTGCAAAAGCACTGCACCAGGTCTTCCTTTCATGGAACCACAGGAGGAGAGGGGGAGGCGGTTGAAACACATTTGAACCACCCATCTCTAGATGATCGGCCAATAGATTACATATTGCTTGTGCCATCAGGGCTGCCACAGAGGCCCCCTATTGTTTTTCAGAGCTGCCCTTGAGTAGTTTCAACTGGTCGTGACCTCATGTAACAGAGGAAAGCCCTGAAAGGTTTTCTTGGCTGTTTCTTTATGGAGGCAGATGGCCAGGTCTTTCTCCCATGGCGCTGATGGTTGAGTTCAAACTCACAATCTTTCCATTAGAACCTGAACACTTGACCAAGTACTATCAGGGCTCCTTGAAGGCTTCCCTGTTGTCCACTGACCTCTATTACCCTAATACTAGGGAGTTCTGAACTGTACTTAGAAGAGCAGAGAGAGCAATCCTTACAAATAAATTGCATGCATGGTCAGGATAGTTTGGGGGGTTAATTTCACATCATCTGAAAGGGGAGATGGAGAGAGAAGAAAGAAAAAACATGGCACATGGGAGTATGGGTAGGGATGGGGATTGGGGAGGGAGCAGGAAGATGGAAGAGGAGAGGAAAGAAGGAAAGAATGAAAGATCATGAGCAACAGCTGTAGAAAGGATTGGTTGAGAGAAAATAAAATTTCTTTCATCTTTCCATATCTGACTCATTACCCTGAACTCCTAAGCTGAGACTGAATCTATTGAGACGACTCCAAATATCTTCACTCAAATCCCCAACCCCATACTTGCAGCCAAGTATGAATGAATACACTACTGAACCCTATCCCACCAATTCACGCACTCCCACACCAGTGTCCACTCTAGTACAGCCTTTTTAGGCAGTTACCATCAACAACTAGGATTGTGCCCTTAGCAGAAAACCCAATCATAGGCTTCCAATTTCCAGCCCAACTGAAGGATGATGATAAACATTATGCATTTGTGAAAACCCAAAAGACTCAGCAATACAATGAGGGAGGCCTAATGTAAAATTGGGCCTTGAGTTAATACTAATGTATCAGTCTTGGTTCATCAGCTTTAACAATGCACCACACGGACACAAGATGCTAACTGGAGAAGGTTTGGACAAGTAAGAGAGAGGGTAGATGGGCATTCTCTGGGCTCTGGTAGTGTAATGGGTTATGCTTTATGTTGCTGGACTCAATGCTGGCAGTTCAAACCCACCAATTGTTCCGAGGGAGAAAGATCAGACCTTCTGCCCCAGTAGAGATTTCCTTCCATCTCAGAAACTCAGAGGGCCAGTTCTACACTGTCCTTATTAAGTTTCTTAAAAGTGAATGTGGGGATTGTGACTATTTGGCAACAGTAAAAGGTTTCTGGGCAATGGATGACAAAAAATTAATTCAAAATCAAAAGGCCAATGAATCTGAAGTGTTTCTGGCAGCACTTGTCATGTTATAAATTTCTTGAGTGAAAAGAGGTCATGTGTGGAAAAAGTTAAAGGAGCCTCATGAGGGTCAAGATGAGTCAGAATGGGCACAATGGCAATAAGTGTGCTCTGTGCACAATTGGGGGGCAAACTCACCTAAAACCTAACATATTTTTATAAGAAAAGCAAAAGAAAGGAGTCTCATCTCTGGATTTTTCCCTCTGCCTCAAACACACACCCTGCACTCCCTAAGAATCTCCCACTCAACAGCAGGCTCCCTTCTGGCCAGGGATTTTTCTTTTTTTCATTCACAAGGAAAGAGGGCAATTAAATAGAATGTGATGCCAGGAGAAATACTCAGACACTCCAAATGATTAAAAACAAAAGCAAATGAAATACTAATAAACTTGGGGCAGGCCTCTCTGTGTCCTGCCCCACAGTGTGGCAAGAGGAGACCAGACACACCAGGTTCTCCCAGCCAGCAGCCTCCCCCCTACAGAAAAACATAAGGTGATGTGACCCCTTCTGGATATTAAAATGCCTATTGACAAGGGTGAGCAACAAAGAGTGGAAGTCGGCCATAAGTTCTAAAATCGTTCCCAAAAGCCTCAACTCATCTCATTGCTTCCCACTTAAGAATTCCACTAAGAAAGTGAAACTTTTTTTTTTCTTTTCAAAAATGAACTTCTGAGATCCATAGACAAGAAAGCTGATACAGAAACACTGAGCACCACAGGGCCAGCCATGTCTCCCTCATCTTCCTCCACAGGGCCTGTCACAGTGCTCAGCACATTATAGATGCTCAATAAATGTTTGCAACATGAAGGACATAAAAAGAGAAGGGGGTTCTCAAATCAACTTCAGAACAAAGATGGGCTTTGAAAACCAGGATGCCAAACTCTGGATCACAGAAAGAGAAGCAAAGCTTGGGATCAAGAAGTATCTACCTTAAACATTACCTGTAGAACCTCAGGAGGGTTTACAATGCTAAAGAAATGTAGACACAATATTTTCTGCAGTGCCACAATTCTTTCTTTAAAAAAGAACCGCACTCACTTATTGAGCCATTCATTCAATAATCCTATTAAGTGCTGGATAAGAACCTGGTGGTGTCATGTTTACATGTTGGCCTGTAATCTCTAAGGTCAGCAGTCCAAAACCATCAGTGGCTCCACAGGAGAAAGACTAGGTGTTCTATGTCCATAACGATTTTCACTCTCAGAAACTCACAGGTTTGCTGAGAGGTACCCTGTCATATAGGGTTACTATGGGTGTGAATTGACAAGGACAGTGACTTTGTATTGGGCTCTTTCATGTATCTCTGGAGAACACCCTGGGTGGTGTACACAATACGCTCAGATGCTCACTGATAAACTGGATAGTTGCATCCACCTGGAGATCCCTCAGAAGGAAGGCCTGGAAATCTACTTCTAACTATGTGCTTAACTCACTGCCACTGAGTCATTTCTGACACAGTGACTCAATAGCACAGAGGAACAGCTAACCTTTGGGTTTGCAGCTGAAGGACAACCCAAAAGACCACAACTGAACTGACCCTGGAGTACACTTGCACTAGGACACGCATTGAGTGACATTGGTCAGAATCAGTTTGATGTTAATTCTGACCGTCAGGCTTTAACTGGTAGAGAGGGGCTAGGAAGGGCCGGGGGGAGAGACACCTTTTTTGAAGCTCATTCAATAAAAATAGCAAAACCTTGAATCTGCATAAGATATAAACCCATCAGAGAAGGAAATTTACAGTATTTTCTCTAAATAAAAAGTGATAGAAAAGTAGTGGTGTCACATAGTCAATGACAAGACACTTGTAAGACCCAGAGAAATAAGGCATCCCCAGTAAGTCCTGGTTTACCCTGGCTCTACTGAATTCCCACACTCCTTCTCTCCATGATACACTTATCCCTGGACCAAGCTAGTGTATACTTGACCCCTTCTAATAGTCTGAATCATCCCACTCCTGCAAGACTTCCACAATCCACACTGCTCTTTCTAAGAGTTTACTATATGATGTTTCTTAGCTACTCTGGAAAAACCTCCATTATTTCCCTAGTACCTACAGTTTAATTCACCAAACATTTGTCAAGGTATTCACTGCCATTGGGTCTATTCCAACTCAGTATACTCCATATGGGTAGCTACCGTGCTAGGATTATGAAACAAACTTTGCAAGCTCCAGAATAGCACTGAGGGGTATAGTAGTTATTTAAGCCTTTGAAACATGTTGCCCCAGACTTGGTGGCTTAAAACAATGAATGTATATTATCTCACCTATCTTGAAAGTCAGAAATTGAGGAGTTGATAAGCAGTAGAGATGCGGCTGTAATTAAGATGTCAGCCAAGGCGCCAGTCATCCAAAGGTTTTATGAAGGCTGTAGTAACTGCTTCCAAAATGGTTTCCTCACAAGCCCATTGGCAGGAAGCCTTGGTTCTTCACCCGGTAGGTCTCTCCATATGGCTGCTTAAAGGTCCTTATGCCCTGGCAGGGTGAGTGAGTGAGTAAGTGATCCCAAAGAGAGAAATGAGGAAGCCACGATGTCTTTTACAACTTAGCCTTGGAAGTCACAAGGGCACTTCTATTATATTCTGCCCATTAAATGTGAGTTCAGAAACAGCAGAATCAAAATCTACCTCTTGAAAAAGGAGTATCAAGGAATGTATAAATGTAGCCTAAAATTACAAAAGATAACTCTATTCAAATCCTACCCCACTTACCCATTCTTACATTTCCATATTGGTATCGCCAGGCTTAAGCTTTACTCTGTAACTCAGCTGATTTTTCTGACTGTAATATACCCATTACAATATCAATTCATTTCAAACACACTACCTATATCTTGCCCTTTGTTTCTATTCCAAATTCTACTACATGCATCCAGAGACTAGCTAAGATTATAGACTTTGGACTGTCTAAGTTCACGTTTCTTATTTTTGTATTTCATCTTCTTCACTTCATAATAGTAATAATAGTACCAACTTCACGAGTTTAATAATTAACCAATCCCAAAGAATGGTTTGGAGCATGTCATAAGTATCATCTATAATAACCTCAAATTCATTAGCTCTATTCTGATGTATTTCAGCCCTATATCAGGTTTCTAGGGTTATAAATTGCTTCTGGAACTGATAAATTCGTCTTCCTCCCTAGGAGCAGCTCATAATTTTGAACCATAAACATTTGGGATCATGAAAGTGGTGGTGATTGGGAGGAAGAAGCATTTAAGAACTAGAGGAAAGTTGTACATTTAATAGTTGCTACACTGTACCTTGACTGGCTCATTTCCTTCCCATGGAAATGTCACTTCACCTTCCGATGGGCTTTGGGTTGCCAATCTGTATTCCCCCTCTTTTATAATGATATAATTTTTAGTTCTTTGATGCCTGATACCTTATCCCGTCAACAACTCGGGGTCATGCAGGCTGGTGTGCTTCTTCCATGTGCACTTTGTTGCTTCTGAGCTAGATGGCCGCTTGTTTACTCTCAAGCCTTTAAGATCCCAGACTCCATATCTTTTGATAGCTGGCCACCATCAGCTTTCTTCACCACATTTGCTTAGGCACACATTTGTCATCAGCAATCATATCAGAAAGGGGGGCACGCAATGCTATGATTTTCAATTCTTTGATGCCTGATACCTGATCCCATCAACACCTTGGGGTCATACAGGCTGGTGTGCTTCTTCCCTGTGGACTTTGTTGCTTCTGAGCTAGGTGGCCGCTTGCTTCCTTTCTAGCCTTTAAGACCCCAGATGCTATATCTCTTGATAGCTGGAAACAATCAGTTTTCTCCACCACATTTGTTTATGTACACCTTTGTCTTCAGTGATTGTGTCGGTAAAGTGAGCATCATGGCATGCTAATTTAATAGAACAAAGTGCTCTTGCATTGATAAAGTACTTGAGTGGAGGTCCAATGACCATCTGCTGTCTTAATACTAACTTCATACTTGCAAGCATATGCATGTAAATCTATTTCCCCAAAATCATATATAAATATATGGACCTATGTACATGCGTGTATTTAGACCTCTATAAATGCCCTTTACCCCCCAGTTCTTTCCTCTGTTTCCTTTTACTTTCCTCTTTTCTCACTATCATTCTCAGCCTTGATTTGGGTTTCAGTATTCTCTCTCTGTTACATTACTCTTGATCAATCCCTCGCACCCACCTTGTCACTGATTTTGAATCATTTGTTGTTCCCATATCCTTGGGTTGATCAACACCAGCTCCTTTCCCTCACTTCCCCATATCCTAAGTCCCCCCGGAACCATCAGTCCCATTATTTTCTCCTCCAGACTATTCATCCAGCCCATCTTATCTAGATAGACTTGCAGAGATAATAATATGTACAAAAAAACAAAGGCATCATACAATGAAGCAACCAAAGAAAGCAAAGTAATAACAACAGCAAAAAAAACCCAATGTTCAGAAAAATATAAAAATAAGTTAAAAAATAGTAGCAAAATAAAAACCTGTAAATAGTTCAAGGTCTGCTCATTGACCTCCAGGATCATGCCCCATTTGAATCTGATGGGGCGCCACACCCTGGCCCCAAAGAGTATCCTCGGCACTCCCTCGGGTTCTCCAGTCTCTGCTCTGCTGCACACCCTTAGTGTTTTGCCTTGTTGTGATGGGGTCAGACAGGGTACAATCCTGACCTTGCTTTTCCATTGTTGTCACCGATGTCATGTTTCATAGTGGAGCCGGCCATATGATCCTCTCTGTGTATAGGCTGTTCTGAGTGGGGATATTGTCCTCAAGGGTCAGTGGGCCAGGATACACTTCTCTCTCTTCCACTCCCTTCATGTGTTCTTGTGTATTCTGCTCAGGCATGCCCCTCTCCCTGAGCTGCAGCTTTAGTGCTGTCCTCCAAAGCAAACTCCCCTGGAGGGAGAAGTGGCTGTCCACGTAGTTGGGACTGGGGCTGGGTCCTAAGACCCCTCCACTGGCTCCCTGCTCCATGCCATCATGCTGCATTCACATCCTGGAACACTGGGTTTAAGTTTGGTCTCTCTTTCCCTGTGAGGATATAAATAAGACGCTCCCCTTGGGCGAGTTAGTGCCCCATTCTCCCTCTACACATCACCATCTCCTTCCCCCTCAGTTGGCAACCATATGCAGTCCTGGACTTGATCTGGCTCCTGCCATGCTACCTGGCCATGCCCCGGGAATTTCTTTATACTGTAGCATTTTTCAAATGCCCCTTTTGCTTTTTTTTTTTTAAGCTTACCTCAGTGGATTTATGTTGTAAATGTTCTTTTGCACTTGGCTTACTTCACTTAGCATAATTTCCTCGAGTTTTACCCATGTGGCGATGTGCTTCATGCGTTCATCACTGCTTTTCTGCGATGCATAGTACTCCGTTGTGTGTATGTACCACAGAGCTTTAATCCATTTGTCAGTTGATGGAAATTTGCATTTTTTCGAACTCCTTGCAATTGTGAACTCTGCTACGATGAGCATGGGAGAACAGATGTCTGGCCATAGTTTGTTTCTTGCCTCTTCTGGGTATATGCCCAGTAGGGAGATTGCTGGGTTGTATAGCAACTCAGTTTACATCTGTTTTAAGTATCTCCAAATCTATTTCCATAGTGACTGTACATAAAGGTCTACCAGTGGATGAGAGTTCCTTTCTCCCCAAAGCCTCTCCAACACTTGTTGCTTTTTGATTTTTTGAATTGGACTACCTTTGAGTGGATGAAGTGGTATCTCATTGCTTTGATTTGCAGTTCTCTCATGGCTAATGAGCAGCAACATTTTCTCGTGTTTATTGACCATTTGGATTTCTGCCTCTGTGAAACTTCTGATCAGGTCCTTTGCTACCTCTTCAGTGGGCAATTAGTTTTGTTCTTTTGGGAAGCTATGAAGGTATTGTAGATTTTAGTAATAAGGCCTTTATCTGATTTGTCAATGCTAAAGATGTTTTCCCAGTCTGTGGGCTCTCTTTTTACTCTTTTTGGTGAGTTTTTTAGATGTACACAGATGTTTTATCTTCAGTATATCCCACTTGTCTATTTGTGCCTCCTCTGTGTTTGTGTCCTTCCCTATTTCTGGTAGCCTATATAATCCCTGTGCCAAAGTTCTCAGGTTGGTCCCAGTACCCTCATTGATGGCCCTAATATTTGAGGTCTGGTGAAATCTTATACTTCATTTCTTAATTACTGTTTTCTAACCATCTTTAAATTCTCTGTTTAGCTCAGTGCCTAGAAGAGAGCATTTGATTCTAAAGGAGGGTAGAAAGAAATTAACTGCTATTGTTGTTTTGGGTTATTTCAAGGTGTTCTGATTCACAGTGACCCTATGCACAACAGAATGAATCACTGCTCAATCCTGCGTGGACAACCTAACAATGTTTATGTTTGCACCTCTTGCTGCACTCATTGGGCCCAGCCTTCCCATTAAAGAGCTTTGTTTTCATTATATCTCCACTTTCCCAAGCATGATGTCCTTTTCTAGGCACTGATCTCTCTTAAAGACATGTCAAAAGCATGTGGATGAAGTCTTCCCACCCTCAACCCCAAACGACATTCTGTCTATGCTTCCTTCTAGGCAGATTCATTTGTTCCTAAGGAATCCCATGATATTGTCCATATTCTTCATCTGTACCATCATGAAAATGCACCAATTCTTCTGCAGTGTTCCTTATATAATGCCCAATTTTCACGTGCACATGAGGTGGTTCAAAATCCTATGATCATACTCCCTCCCTAAAAAATATTCAAGCTGCCATCCTGGTCTCCTAAACCCCAAGACAGCATACTCATACAGTCCATGTTATAATCTGATATCATGGAATCAACCCACACAAGGCTGCTCCATGAGATCTTCACTGCATCAACCATATTTACAATGAAGAACATAAGCAACTTCCTCAGATGGACTTGGAGGTGGATGACAGGAACATTGAACCTCAGAGATGAAGCCAGGTACTCCTAGATTCCCATGCAAACTCAACTTCAATTTTATGACGTGTGAAATATTCAAGAGCCTACTCCTTCTATTTAAAAAAAAATTACCAACACCAAATAATTGCTCCATCTCAGATAATTAAAGATTCAGACATTGGCAGTTTATCCCAAAGAGGTGATGTTTCCTCTACATGGGCTCACAGATTCTGGTTGAATCCAGAGTACTGAACCTTCTATATACTTGGAAATCACTGCCACAATGAGGCAATATGGTCAGTGGCACTTAGTAGCTAAGGGACTTCAGAAAAAAAATTCCCTTGCAGTTATAGAAACAAAATATTCTAGTGATTTTAGTTTGGACCCTAAGAAACTTCATTTATCAACCAAGTCATTCATTCATTCTTTCTTTCATTTCTTTATCAACATATCTTGCCTTTATCATATGTGAAACATAGTGGAAGAACCCTGTTGGTGCTGCAAATTGGGTGTTGGGCTGCTAACAGCAAGGTTGGCCATTCAAATTCATTGGTCACTCTGCAAGGGAAAGATGAGGTTATCTGCTGCCAGAAAGATTTCTAATCTTGGGGACCCTATGTAAATTGGAATCAATTTTTTTTGCAGTGGTTTGGACTTTTATTGGTTAGACACAATAGAGTTGCTTACGTGGCATAAGTGATTTGCTCCTGAGTATTAACCTAAAAGTTGTTTGAACCCATGCAGTAGCAAGACAGCAGAAAGGTCTGGCAATCTGCTCCCATTATAGCCAAGACGCTTTCCTGGAGCTCCGTTCTATGCTGAAGTGCACAGGCTTACCATGGGTTGGCATCCAGTTCACAAGGATAGGATAAAGGACACAAGGGGTTCTACCAGGAGATAGAATATGAAGTATTTTAAGTGGAAGAAGTAATCCTCTCTGGTTTCTTTGTCTATAAAATTACGAGGTTTGATAAAGTCTCTAGGGTTCTTTCCACTTTCTTTTTTTAATGTTGTTTTTCGGATTCTCATATCTGTTCTGTTTTGCCAGGCAGGGTTTCTATGAAGATGAGGTTAGAAAATGTGCATGAGTGTGCTTTGAAAAGCATAAAGCACTGTTCAAAATGTGAGGCATTATCCTCATTGTTGTTGCCTGAGTCCAGGAAATCTCTAGAGAAAAGCTTTCAAAGGCCTTCTTGAGAGCACCCACTGGGATCCTAAGTAGGAAAAGCTCTGCTTAGAGTCTCACTGGGATCTCTCCTGCTGTTGGGCAGGTCCACCTCCATCAGGTTTGTTTCTGTACATTAGCACCTACTCTGAGCAAATGCTTTTCAGAGGTTGCCTTTGTCCTTAAGATTTTATGGTTTGGCATAATTCTCAGGTCTACTTTAGGCTTGCGGGCAAAAGCAGGCCATGTCTGCTCTGGTCACAAGATGGAGATGTTATCAAGAGTTGTATGTTTCTGAATTGTATGCCTTTTGGTATGACATTTTATGAGGCTGCTTATGCACCAGGCATTTCCCTAAGCATTCCACAAGCATTACTGAATTTAAGATGTAGGTACTAAAATTGATCCCATTAATAGATAAGGAAACTGAGGCCCAGAGAAGCTGACTTGTTCCAAGTCACATTGCTAGTGCATGACTGAGTGAAAGTCAGAAATAGGGCTGGTGTGACATCAAAGTTTGTGTGCCTTAGGGCCACACTGTCTTGCACCTTTCTCCAATCCGATGTACAAATAATGGTAAAGCATAGGACTGTCCATAGATTTTTTCCTAAGTAATAAATGTAAGCTTATCATCAATTTAAGGTTGAAAGGTTTTTGACAATCTTTGGCTTAGACCAACACAAAGGTTAGATGTCTAACATGGTCTATAAGCTTATTTTCATTGTACATATCATTATTTTTAATTGAATCTTCGAATGCAGTGTGTAGGTATCTATTTATATAAAGAGATTTATTTACAAATACATACACCTACAACATTAATACATACAAACATTAATACATACAACATTGTAAATATATACATCTACAACATTATAGCATTAATGTGTAGCATGATATAAGATCAGGCTACATATAATAAAAAAGGAACTTAAGAGAAATTGAAATATTATATAAAAATTACCATTCTTTTATTTTCTTCCCAAACCCTGTGAGACTGCCTACTCCAATCTCCAGGGCACAATTAGCCATTTTTTGTAAATAGTGCAAGAATGGTGTGTTTTGCTTCTTTTGTCTCCTCAGGTTCCCACCCTGGACTCAGCTTCAGGGCTTCTCCTGGAAAAGATTTCCAAGAACAGGAGCACATCCTCTCCTGATTGCTATTGTTAGGTGCTAGCAAGTCCACTTTGACCCATAGTGACCCAAAAGACAGCAGAACAAATTAATGCCATCCTCACATTCATTCCTATGTCTGAGCCTCTGGTTGCTGCCATGGTGTTAAATATCTCCTTAAGGATTCTTCTCTATCATGAATCTGCTACTTTGCGAAGCATGATACCCTTTTCCAAGGACTCATCTCTCCCACAACCCGTCCAAAGTACTTGAGAGGAAGCTTCACCAACCTTGTTTCCAAGGATCCTTCTGACTGAGCTGCTGCCACCAGATATTTGCCTTGATTGTGGTTTCAAGTAAAAAAAAATCATAGACAGCATCAATCTTTTCTTTATCACATTTCATCTTTCAAACCAATTGTGAAGCGTTTCATTTTCTTAATGCTGAGTTGTAATCCATATTGAAAACTGGTCTTTCCACCTCATCTGCAATTGCTTTAAATCCTCTTGGCTTTCAGCAAGCAAATTTATTATCTTCATTACAAAGGTTGCTAATGAGTCTTCCATCAATCCTGACAATGCATTCTTTTTCATATGGTCTAGCTTCTCAGATTATTCACTCAACAAACTGATTGAAAAAATACTGTGAGCGAATACAAACCTGATACATACCTTTCTTTATTTAAAACACTCAATATCCCCCTGGTTGAATGACCATCTGTCTCTGGGTCTATGTGCAATTTTCATATGAACACATTTCAGTATTTTAGAATTTCCATTCTTCTCAATGCATTGTACTCTTTCACGACATTTAATCAGACTGTATGCTAAGTAAATATTTTTTAGAAGATGTGCAGTTAGAATGCTCCTTGGAAATAAGGACTGTGAGACTGCCACTCAAATACTTTGGCTAGTATATGGGGAGCTCATGCTTTGTAAAGCAAAGGACCAGTGAAATAGAGGAGTACTCTTAAGGGGATATATTGACATGGTGACTGTGTCCATGAGCCCACGCATAGGAATGGTTGTGACAATGGCATTTTTGCTGCTCTTTATATGTAGGTGGCTGTCTGTATACAGGGTCACAAGGGCTCAAAATGGATGCATGACATCTAACAACAAGTAGAGGAGGCTGTGCTCTGCTGTTGGCAATCCATAATTTGTTAGGACCCACATAGTTGAAAGCCTTTGAATTGTTAGAAGAATACAAGTAAGCATCTTCCATTATTCTCTGTTTTTAGTCAAGATCCATCTGATATCAGCTCAACAATAACTTCATCCTCCATCCTCCTCTGGATTCATCTTGAATTTCTGGCAGCTCCCTGTCAGTGTATTGCTGCAACCATTTTGGATATTCCAGCAATATCAGTACTCATATCACTTGCATGTATTATTAATGATATTGCTTAATGATTTCCACAGTCAGGTTGCTTTTCTTTGGAAGGGGCACAAATATAAGTGTCTTCCTGTTGGTTGGTCAGGTAGCTCTCCTCCAAAATTTTTGGAATAGATGAGTGAGTGGTTCGCATGTTGCAAACGTTTTTTGAAACATGTCTGCTAAACACCGTCAATTCCTGGAGCCTTGTTTTTCTCTAAGACCTTCAATGAAGCTTGGGCTTTGTTTCAATACCATTGGTTCTTGATCATATGTTACCTTGTGAAACGGTAAATGCCAACCAATTATTTTGGATACAGTGACTCTGTCTATTCTCTCAGCTTCTTTAGCTGTTCTCTGCACCAATTAATATTTTATCCATAGGATCATTCAATATTACATTCCAACACTTAACTTTTTCTTCAATTCTTTCAGCTTGAGATATCCTCAGCCTCTTCTTTCCTTTAGGTTTTCACCCCAAGTTTTGCATATTGCATTGTATGTTTTACTTTGTCTTCTGAAGCTGCTTTTTGAAACTTTTTGGCTTGCCCTTTCATTTCAACATTCCTAACACCTTTACTAGCATCAAGTCAATTCTCACTCATTCGGACAAGGTAGAACTGCCCGTGTGGGTTTCTGAGATTGAATTATTTATGGGAGTGAAAAGTCTCATCTTTCTATTATGGACTGGCTGGTAGTTTTAAACTGCTGACCTTCCCATTAGCAGCCCAACAGGAAATCGCTGCATCCCCAGCGTTCTGCCCCTGTTAGCTACTCTGTGTTCAAGAGTAAGTGTCAGAGTTTCTTCTGATTCCCTTTCTGGGTCTTTTCTTTCTTTCCTGTCTTTTTAATAACCATCTCATTTTATCAGGTGTGATGTTCTTAATGGCACGCCATCATTCTTTTGATCTTTAATCAGTAGTATTCAATGCATTTAATCTGTTCTTGAGAGAGGGTCTAAATTTAAGTAGGATCTATTCAAGGTCACGTTTGGGTTCTCATAGACTTGCTCACTTCTACTTATCTCCAAACCCTGACTGTGGTCGCCAGGCACACCAGCACCATCGGTTTCCTTCACACTCACTACCCATAATCTTCTTTTGCATTCTTGTCTAGGGGGACCATCTCCAGTTATACTCAACACATATTCATTTTTATGGGATCCATTCATTTGTACAGTCATCAGACACGTACTGAGTACCTGCCATAAGCAATCAATTATAGAGTTTTGAAAATTCAAAGACAAACCAATCCCAGGCATTCATATCCAGGCTGAGTGGATATTCATTATATATACATTAATAAAGAGAAAGTTCATTAGCAGAGACATTTGAGAGAAAGTTTGCAGCTGGAAGAATCAGAGGTAAGTATGTAAGTAAGGAATCATGAGCATAGCCAGGACCCAGAAGTGGCCAAAAGGGTACTTCTCAGAGAATGATGGCTCACCGAGCAAAGACATTGGAGAAGCTCTATCTACATAGAACAAGCAGTGTTGGTAAAATAATCACTAAAAGGTGGAGAGCTTGTGCTATCATATGACCTGGGTATTCCAGGCAAGGGAACAACATTCAACATCAAAATGAAAACAACATAGAAATAGCATCTGGAGTAAGAGGTGTTGGGGGTGGGGAACTTAATGAGACTAGACTTATAAATGTGTGACAACCCTCCAGTTTGGATGCGTGTCTTGGTTATAGAGGGAAAAAATGACTTATTTAACCTGTCTTCCCAAATCAATAAGGGCAAAGATGAAGAAATAAAAGACCCTTGCTAACTTCTGCATTCTGAAATTGATCATGCAATCAAAGCCCATTGATAACTAGCGGTGACTAGAACATAAAAGTTGGAAGCAAATAAGGCAGTGGTTGGAAAATATAGCCTTGAAGTAAGAAATTACCCTAGAGATGACACAATAGAATTCCACAAGACCAATTACATATACTTTGGAAACGCTATTTTTCAACAACATGAGCAGCAATTGTGCACATGAATCTCACCAAGTAAAAGATGTATAGACCCTTCTCTAGCTACTCTGAGGCCATTTGCAATTCATATGCAGCCACTCTTGAATCATAATCAGCTAGGAACAATGATTGCAAGAAGAGGACATAAGAACTCCTAGTCCAACCTGTGCCTATGTTGTGGCCCATTCTAACTCCTCAGAGCCTGGTGACTTTGGAGAATGATTTCTATGATTCTACCCTTTATACCCTGAAGGGGAGCCTCCAACTGGCAGGATAGATTCTTCCCCTGATCAGTCAGAAGCTCAAGAATCAGATTTCCCATTTGGTTCTGGGGTGCTCCAGCCTGAACTGACACACTGGCTCTTTAAACACATTAGGAAGATTATAAGCAATGTATCAAGGTGTCTTTGCAGAACGGTATAAACTTCGGCTGCACTACTTATTGCCATAAACCACACTTCCAGGTTTTTATTTATATGCGCATTAGTTCAATATGATTGGATCTGTAGGCAGCAGAAGGGACTGGGGTAATTTATATAGATATCAATAAAGGTCTCCAGCCAGCCACTGGGTGCTCTAAGGGGAACAGTAGTTCCATTTAAAACATTAGGAACTGGAGAAATTGAAAATAACTCTCTATTTAGAGGCCAAGGATTAAGGCATTTCTCAAGGAAGACCTCAGCCAAGCCAGGATATGTTAAAAAGGCTGTTAAAATGTCATTTGGCTGATAGTTAAGCCAAAGAATTAACCTCAACCCCTTCATTTCAATGAGATATAATTGTATGTGTAGTTGAAGAATTGACCCTCACAGGGTCACAAAATAACACAATGTGGTAGACAAAGTGGTTGAGAGAATGAACACATCTGTCTTCTTTTTTTTTCTTTTTGACTGCATAATACCCACCTTCTAGTGGCAATATCAGAGTTCCTGAATGTGTCCAACAGATTACAATCTGGCTGCTAACAAAAAGGTGGATGGGTGGTTCATGCCACTCAGGGGATCCTGAAACAAAAGGTCTACTTTGGAAAAGTCAGCCAAATAAAGAACTATGGAGACACATGTTAATTATAGTGAAGGGAAAGGCAATAGCCAACAGGGGGAATGTTAGTCTAATGTGACAAAGGTAGATGAAGACACTGAGAGAAACGAAAGAATAAAAGACAGCTACAGTACAGGCTATCACATGTAGAATTCAGCAGTAACAATAATAACTCCCCAAATTGTTGTTTACATAGATAAACTTGTATGCTGTATAAGCATGTGAGGGCTTATGCCAATATAAGTGTATGTATGTATAACTGTAGTTGTAGAAATTTTATATATATATATATATATATATATGTTTGTATGGGCTGCATGGGTATTCACATATAAAACCAAATACATGGGGACACAATTATGGACCACAATCTTGAGGGCCATCTAGGTCTATCGACATAACACAATTCCTAAAGAGAATGTTCTACATCCTGCTTTGGTGAAGTTTTTAAAAACTTGGGTAGTGGGAACTAGAAAACATCCATCCAAGAAGAAAACATGGGACTCTTCCCATCTGGAGCAATGGAAAGTGAAGGACACCAAAGGCCTAGGATAGCAATTCTCCCTCATGAACCAAAGTCTCCTCACCAGACGAACTAGGGGTGCGGGGGTCTGGCTGCCACTACTGACCACTCTGACTTAGCATATAGTAAAAGGTTTTAGTAACATGGAGGGGGACAATGTAGACACAGCTCAAATTCATTTTTAAAAGCCCAGAGTTGCTAGACTGATACAAAAAATTCCTGAAACCTCTCTTCATGACATCCTTTTAACCTGGAACTAAAGTTACTCCCAGAGATCAATTTTAAACCAAATAATAGATTTGTCTATAGAGAAAAGAAGAACACCCACACAGAATGCCTGGCTTAGATCAATTAACTACAATCTAGATTCTGATTTAATCGTTTTGGAGTGGAGGTCCAGAAATCTTCCTTTTAAGAAGGACCAATTCTACATATACTAAACACTATGACCCTATTCCAGATTATCTTGTCTGGGACCCCTAGACTATAGAAGACCAGCCAGCACTATTTGTGGCTGAGAGAACAGGTAAAGTAGGGGACACTCTCATCTGCACTAAGGTTGCTCCCCTTTTTACTTTGTGTATCTTGAGATTCCACATTACATCTCCCATCGAATAGGGTCCTATGGCTGCTGCTTTTGTGAGCTGCCATCAAGACTGCCCCAACCCACGGTGGCTCTAAGCACAATGGGATCACATGAGTGATTCATAGGATTTCCCTTTGCTGCATAGGTTAGAAATCATTTGCCAGATCTTTCTTCCTAGTCTTTCTTAACTCTGTTCAGCACCATAGCAACAGACAAGCCTCTACTGACAGATGGGTGGTGACCATGCTATCGTAGCTTTGCCCAGGAACCAAACCCAGATATCCCTGAAGAAGGCAAGAATTCTAACATGGAGTCATGACAGCCCTCCAAACAGGATTTCACGGGTGGTGGTGAGGGGCAGGGGAAGCTGGTGGTAGGGGAATGGTGAAAATCAGAGGGCTGATTCACTCTCTTTAACAAATGTTAAATTCAACAAGTGTTGAATCTGAGAGATTCCCTCAGTGGCCCCAAACCCGCCCCTGTGCACGGCTCCAAAGAAAGTCGGTGTCAGGAGTTTCTGATGCTATCCACCAAATTGATTTTACCAGAGGACCCACGACCAGACTACCAAAGAAGCAGGGCCAGCACACCCTCATCTGTGCTTACTTACTAACCTGTAGAGAGTGAACAGCTTCACATGTTTTTCATCAGATCCAGTAAGTAAGCACATGGAAGTCCGGGCTTGTCTTATTTACTAGGTTATCCTACAAGGTGCGGGGAGAGAAGAAAGGAGATGTGAGGAGGGGGGGTGAAGGGGGGCTGACAGATGTGAACCTAATTAGGAAAGATAGATTCCTGTTTGACAGAAGGTAGAAACCAAAGAACTGCATGAAATGCTGTTCAAGCACACTCGTGAACTTCGAATCAGAAAGGAAACGAGACCGAGAGCTCAATGCTGAAATCCTCCAACAAGCCCGCAGAGCAAGAGGCTGTTGCCTCCTGCTGTCAGGATGCAGGTGGCTGCGAGGCCCCTGGATGACTAGTCGGTACAAAGCAATCAGACAGCAGCCCAGGGAGAGAAGTGCCCGCTCATCTGAGGCTCCTCCTCCAGTTGTGGCGTTCAAAACACTATAAACTGGAGCCAGAGGAGATCCATAAACAGCACAGTTCTTATTTCTGACTTTAGAGTCCCTATGTGCCTGCATTTATTTTCAAAAGAGCATGTGACATATTCGTTGGCACCTTCCCTGCTATAAAATATCTGTTGACATTTGTGGTTTGGGGCTGGGTTGGATTAGTGGCAGTTGCATTCCATTGACCTACTGCATCTAGCACTAGCAGAAACATTGTTCTACCTGGAGCCATCTCACGCCTTCTGTCCTTCACCTGACAAACCCTTAGGAGTCCTCTAATCAATGGGACGTTTGAAATCAGAGTCGCTCCATCTTCTATTAGCCCTGCCACTATAGGAAAGGCACCGAAACTCCATTTCCCAGAAGGCAAGGATGTTGGCTAACGTGCACCCACTCCTGCTTTCCTTGAGCCAGACACTCAGATCAGCTCCTGTGCCTGAAGGGACTCTATCGGTGCTCCTACAAGGCTACAAAGTAGCAGTGGCCAACATCACTGTCCCTATTCTACAGAAGGAAAAAAGAAGGGGTGGAAACAGTAAGTAACTCGCCTAAGGTTAAAAAGAAATGTCAAGTTGCCATCAGATCCACTCCAACGGATGGTTCTCCAACATGTGTGAGAGTAGAATTGAACACCATAGGGATTTTAAAGGCTGAATGGGGGTGGGGGTGGGGTTGCCTGGCCTTTTTTGCACCAGCCATATAATCCTTCTCCAGATTAACTAGCCAAGAAATGGCTAAGCAGGTTTTAGCCCCAGGAAGTCTGACCTATGCTTTTTAAATGAGAAAAATCTAGAGAATTATCAAGCAGATGACTCTAGAGTATCTTGGGAAATCAGATACAGATCACCATTTAGAATAAAATATTGAGGGGAAAAAAACGTGATATAATGAAAAGAACATAAACTTGCAGTGTGTTCTCACTACCAGTGGAGACATAACTAAAGTGACCAGGTTTTAAGTGGGACACCATTGACAGGGTCGGGGGGTGGGGGAGAGTACTTGATGAAAAATTTGGTCTATATGGAGCAACAAAAATTTTCATAGAATGCAAAAATAGTATTGTAATATATTTATTTTAATTTTAAAATGCCACGGGACGTTGTTAAATTGTTAAAAAGTGGGACATTTGGTCACTTTATATGACACATATATCTCTCAGAGACTTAACCTTCCCATCTGCAAATTCAGGAAAGCATTTCTACATTATAGACATAGGCACACAACATTTGGTCTAGCAGTCATGAATTGGGTTGCTAACAGCAGTGACAGTCATTCAAAATCACCAGTCAATAGTTGGAAACTACTGGGGAGAAAGATGGGGCTTTCTACTCTCCTAAGTAATAAAAGTCTTGGAAATCCAAAGGGGATGTTTTACCCGGTCCTCCAAGGTAGCTATGAGCTGTCACCAACTTCATGGCAGTAAGTTTGAGCACAAAGTAGGTACTCAGTTGAACATCATCTACATAGGGTATGTGATAGCACGCTGAGAATTTTGAATTCACTAAGGTGTTCTTGTTGATTATTCCAACATGGAATTTCTTCAAGATTATAAAGTCAGTCCTGTGGTTTCTTCTACACTTTAAACGCACAGAAAACAGAAGTCAAAAGTCCAGGGACTTAAAAAGAAATAATAAACTCACACAAGCTAACCAGTTACAAGCCTTGAAATTCCTACAATAGGGAGTCTTTACTATATGTTTGGTCCTCTATACAAATAATGTTGTTATGAAAACTCATCTTTCTTATGCTCAACACTCAGATACAGTATCTATTAACATACTTGTGTACATTGTTTTAGATACATATTCACGCTCACTTAAAATATTTCTTATAATGGGCTCATAACAAAACTAAGCAAGAGCACTGCCATGGAGTCAACTGGGGTGCATGACTCGCCTGTGAAGTACAGAACAGAACTGTTCACTGGGACTTCTTGACTGTGATCTTTACAGAAGCCGATCACTAGTACCTCTTCCTTTTGATGAAAAAACACGCTGATAAACAGTAGTTTATCAAAAATGTCCCAGACTCTAATTTTACTAGAGAAGAGCCTACATTATCAGGGTTACAGAGGAAGTTAAAAGTAAAGGTAAGATTTGAAATATTATTTCAAGTGATTCAACAGTTATTTACTGAGTGTTTGAAGGGTGTCCATTCTTGTTCCAGGTCCTGAAAAAATCATTCAAATGAGACATAATCCTTGCCCTTAAGGACTTTTACTATTAAAAAGAAAGAGAAGAAAATAATCACTGCCATTGAGCCATTTCCAATGCACAGTGACCCTACAAGACAGAGTAGAAGTGTTCCTCGGGCTTCTGAGACTCTACGTCATTATGCAGAGAGCACGTGGCTGGCAGTTTCAAACTACCGACCTTGTTGTTAGGGGTCCAGTGAGAGATCCACTATGCCACCAGGGCTTTAGACTACAGGGGGAGGAAAATGCAGGGCAATAGGCACATTTCAAATTCATGTGACACCTGATCATCTAGAACCGCAAGAGCTGTTTGTGGCTACCGAGAACTCACAAGACCGCGACTGAAATGGAGGGGCTGAATTTTTCCATTTAATTCATTTAAATTTAACAACTAACTGATGTGAAATCTTTTTACATTCAGTCGACTCTGTTGATTTGATGTTGTAGGTGACATAGTGGCATCAGTTCTGTTCATGACTCATAGCAACCCTTTGCACAACAGAAGAAAAGACACCAGCACCACCCCATGCCACAGGTTCCTCACGATCGATGACTGAAGTGTTTGAGATCATGCCGGAAGTCACTGTGTCCTGCCATCTCCCTTGAGGTCCTTTTCACAGACCCTCCACTTTTTCAAGCATGAACTGGTCCCTCTGTGACATGTTGTCACAGTTCATGAGAAAAAGTCTCATCATCCTCCTACCTCTGGCAGACCTGGATACATGCTGGAGAAGGTCTGCAGTTCACTTTAGCCATTGAAAATTTAACATCTACATGGAAGTGAGTTGAGTGTAAAATATACATTGGATTTCCAGAGACATTTTATCCTCCAAAGAAAAGAACATTAGTATAATATTAGCACATCCAGAATTTGTGTGTTAAACATATGTGGACATGCTACTGCCGTGACTATAGAGGATTGAGTAAAATAGATCATCTCAAGTGGTTATATCTGTTCCTTTGTCATGTTTTTAATACAGTAGCTTGAAAAATTTAAATTACTTATAGGGTTGGTTCAAAGTATAGTTTGATGAGATAGAGTCAGTCCTATAGGTTTAGACAGCTCAGGAATTACAAAGGAGTATGCATACCAAGAATTTGGAAAATTGTTCGAGATGAAATGACTTTGATCCACCAGGTAAATGGGTGAAGGAAGAGAGCTATAGTCAGAATGGTATGTGCAAAGGGCCTGAGGCTGAGCGAAGCGGAATTTCTGATTCTAGGTCGATCACATTTCTAGTACACCACATCTTCTCTGCTCCAGCCTCCCACAGACAATAGAAGGTGAGTTGCCATAGAGTTGATTCTGACTCAGGGATCAAACTGGTGTGCAGAATAAAGCAAGTGTTCCTATCTGCAACCTTTCCACAGCAGGTTACTAGGGCTGTCTCCCAAGACATCCCCCCTGGGTGGGTTCAAGTTGCCTCCCTCTCACCTTCTGCGGCTAGTGACCCTTCATTTGAAGTAAAATATCTCTGGAGCTCCATCTAGAAATTAAATTATATAAATTAGGGGAATGGGTGTAGATGGATAGATAGATAAATAGATAGATACATAGATACATAGATAAGTAGATAGAGAAGAAAGGCAGGCAGGCAGACCAGTGACAACACTATCCCCAGTAAAACAGAAGTTTCCAATCCCTGCATCATCCTCATTGGTACTAGTATGTTCCAGCCTAGGGTTGTAGCTATTGTATTAATCCACCTCATCAAGGTGCTCCTCCTTCCTTCTTGACTTGCTGTTTCATGAATTATGATGTCCTTCTCTAATAATTGAACGCTCCTGTGACATGGGCATTACATTCTGGGGGAAAGCCCTCTTTGTTCACCTTTTCCAGTGATTTAAAAAAAAGGTAAATTGAGATTTCCATCTCGTGCAAGTTCCAGACTCATTCAAAATGCACAGCAATTTTCTATGACTCAAAGGGCAGTTTCTTTACAGAAAATAACCCCTCCCCCAAACCATTGGGCTTCTTAAGGCCAGGCAATGTGATTGTGTTTGAATCCTGCTATGGCCTGAGGTTGGAGCTGGGGCAGGGAAGGAGCTGTGCTGCAGGGGAGAGGAGCAGGAGCAGACTTCTGGAAACCATCTCTAGAGCAGTGCAAATGAAGTCCTCATGGTTCCACCACTCAGCAGCTGTGTGAATCCTGGCAAGACTTGCAACCTCTCTGAGCCTAGGTTTCCTCATTTGTAAATAAGAATGAATAGCATTGGTTTCCATTATGACCACCTGGAGGCAGCCCTTTCTTCTTTGTAGGGCATTGTCCTGGGCCCTGCAAGGTGGTTAGACAATCCCAGGCCCCTATTGACTAGATGCCAGTCATGTGTTCCTAGCCTGTAGACGCTAGGTGCAAAAGTACTTCCAGAAGTTGCCACGTGTCTCCTAGAGAGCAAAATCTATGCTGATGGTGAACCAAAGTCTACAGAAAGAGTTGTGGGGATGAGAGGAAAGTCTACATGAGATGGGCTCGATATTGTGTTGAAATGTGGCAAGTGCCCAACAAAGGTTTTCTTTTTAAAACGAGGAAAAGCTCCAACAGGGATGGCAATGGTGCTTAGCAGATCTGCCATTTTGTGAATTTAACCAGCCATCACGTTAGTCCAGGCGCCCTCATCTATTTCCTCTCCTCCTCCCTCCAAAAGAAGGCAGGCTTTGGGTCTCCAGAGTAATGTGGGCAGAGAAGCCCTGCAAATGGGACATTACTGCCTCAATGGATTTAATGGTGCTTTTTAAATGCGGATAATTATAGGGCCTCTTCTAAACAAGTGCCCCAGTGACTGGAGGCTGTGGGCTCTGGGGCACTGTGGGCTCACATAGCTCAGCTCTGTTGAGCTGATGGTAATGTTATTAAATGTGCTCTCTCCTTTTATTAGGCATCTTAATAACCTCTAAGTTGCACCCAGGAGAGTTGGTGCAGAAAAGGAATTCTGGCCAACCTAATTTGTATTTGAAAATACCCCATAGGCCAACGGAACAAGATTCAGATGAATTTCACAGGCAGCTGAGGGCTATACAAGGCAAGTGTTTTCAAATTGTACTCGATTATTGAGTGCAAAATGTCTGCCTTTCCCTTCCCCATTCTTTTCTGCCATTACCCTTGCACCCCATACAAAAGTCTGTACAACCCATACCCCAGCCACTGGTTAACAAGCAGACCTTAAGTGGGTGCTCCCCTGGCAGTCCGGAAGCTGATAATAGGAGCTCACACTTATTGATGCTGATCCAGATCCCAATGTAGTCATCTTAATAGCCCCAAAGTGAGGGCCACAGTTATTCCCCTCTTCCTTGTGAGGAAACATCATTTGGGACAAAACTATCCCAGAGGGGACTAGGTTGTTATTGTTGATTGTCCTAGGGTCCGTTTCAACTCTTCGTGATCCTACATGATCCTACAAAAGGAAAACCTGCCTGGTCCTGCACTCCCCTCACGATTGTTCCATCGTGTTCCATCGCTGAGTCCATCGATAAGTCACTGTGTCAATCAATCTATCTGGTCAAAGGTCTTCCTATGTCTGCTGCTCCACAAGTTTGCCAAGCATGATGTCCTTCTCCAGCTTCTGTCTCTCCTGACAACATGTTCAAAGTATGTAAGATGCAGTCTCACTCTCCTTTTCTCTAAGGATCATTTTGGCTAAACCATACACTAGGTAATTATGAAATGTGGACAGGACCCCAATTTCATATGACCCTCAAACTGGTGCTCCTTACCAATTTCCACCATTAAATAAGAAGTTGTTGATAAGGGGCAATTTCATTCATTAGTTGTCTCTACTTCAGTGCTCAGGTATCCTAGTCCTGTACAGAATACAAAGAAGGACTGGTCATGCGTATATTATCAAAATTTTCCTAATGTAATATATAATTGCACAGTAAAAGGGGGGATTTTACAGGAATAAGGAAGGAGAAGCTGTAATTCACATTATTCAATAAACATATAGTCATAATCTACTGTCTGAGCAGTGTCCTATCTATTAGGGATATTATCACAGTCACAAATGAAGGTAATAAATTTGAGAAACATCCCAGGTGTCAAATGAGCAAAATATGACAGTCTTGACTGAGAGGGTGAGGGACAGGGAGAAATCAAAAGAGACTGGGATTTCTCTAGGGTAAGAAACCAGAAGGAAGAGTCATCCATTAGATGAGAGTGATGGATCTGTGAACGGTGATGAGGGTGGTTAAAGCAGTTGTTAGAGGTGCCATGAGACATTAGGGAAGAATTCTTCTGCAGGAAGTTAGAAATACGAGTCTAGAACTTGTACAAAATGATATTCATTCATGCCCTTACTTGTTCAACTACTCGATAGTTATGAAACTGTTCATATGCAACAAAAAGATAATCACATCAAAAATAATTTAGGACTCAACTCCATAGTTCATGTTGATGACATTGCATGTGAAAATACAGTTCAAAAAATGAAAAGCGATGATTAGACATAATATTTCTTGAGCAGAGAAGAAAAAGGGAGAAGGTTTGAACTCTTCTAAGTTAGGAAGGACCCCATTATTAGGACCCCTTTATGCACCACCATTTGTATAACACTGTCTTTGTGTAAGTGACTAGAGGTCATTGGCAATGTGATTTCAAAGGAAAGTGGGGTTTCGTTGTATATGTGATTAGTGGGAATAAGGCATTTGACTAGACTCTTCAACCTACAGCCTTGGACACCACAGTGACTATGGTTCTGAGTCTGTTCTCCCCTCCCTTCCAGGACCAATTGCCTCCATTAAGCTTTTCATAGCCAACCTCGACAGCCGAGCCTGTGGCTTCCCCAGTAATGGAGGCAGCAACCATCTAATCCATGGCAGCCTCAGGTGCAGAAAGATGATACTGAATATTTCATTCCCAGGATGATGGAAACTGGAAGCCCCTGGAGAGGATCTGGCTGAATCTCTTAAGTGAACCCTTTCCAGGAATCCATCGGGTAACTGTGCTATTGGCAGCAATGGCTGCCACTGGGGTCTTAGCTTCCCAATGGGAGGGGAAGCAGCAGCATTAATGTGCAGTAGTGCTAAAAGGCCAGCTCCAATTCTGGTTCTAGGAAATTCATTTAAAAAAAAAAAAGCCTGCTTTCAGAGATTTCCTGTCACCTCTTTGAATCCAAGAGACATTTGTCACCAATCTTTCTCTCTCCCCTCTTCCCCCCACCCCCGACAAAGAGCCAACAGAAAGGCGGATAAAGAGAACTAGCAAGAGAAATCATTTAAGGTACATTTCTCCTCTTTGGGAAATTACCTGCTTTGGCTTATGTCTTTAACTCCTCTCAATCTTTAATAGCTAGCACTAGAAGACAATAAGTGTTCCAATGGACGGGAGGAAAACAGATGCATTATCTTGGTGGGAAATTGCATAGATTGTGTTGGTAAGTAAATACCACTTGTTAAGCTCTGAAGTGCTAAAATTTAAAAAGAGACTATTTTTCTTTTAAAAATTAAATGTTTTGAAAAACTGGATTTGATTTTTGTGTGTGTGTTTCATTACTCTTCACAAAATTGAAAACAGATGGCATGTGCTATAGACCTAAGAAAACACAGAGAAAGTGGAAAAGGTCAGTTTCATAGTCATGGGGAGGTGAGATGGTCTGAAATATAACCCTTATGCCCTCGAGACCTGCACTCAGATCTGATTTGTGGCTCTGGGACAAAGCTGCTTACCCTGGAGGGGGATTGTAAACTGGAAGCCGGCCAACGAGGGAGCTACAGCAAAAACATGGGCCCTACAAACTCTTGCTCTGATGGGCCCACCACACCTCTCCCACTAAGCCTGTCCATTTTTCAAGAAATGTCTCTTACAGGAATGCCCATATCCAGCCCAACCAAGAATGGCTTCTGCCTCAGCCAGCCCTTCCATGCTCAATGGATCATTGGCTATATCTTGCCTGCCTCAGTCTATGAGTTCATGAGAGGCAGGTAGATGTCAATTCTTTGAAGCAGGCTGTGCTCCTTCTGCTGTACCTCACCCCAACAAGTCCTTGTTTCATGAGTTATCCTGAAGTTGGCTTTAAATGCAGTTGAATGTGGAAAAGGTTTTGTACCTCTTTGCGAGCTCTCGTGCTTCCTCTGGATCGGTTAGCAAACCAGTCGGCGATTATATTAGCTCGCTCTGTGTGATTCCTGACCCAGGGCAATTCCGTGCCCATAAGAATGAAATGCCGCCCAGACTTGTGCAATATCCTGAATCAGATTCATTTCCACTTTTCACTGGTTGATTTGGGAAGTAGGTTCCCAGGTCATTCATTATAGTCTGTCTTACTCTGGAAGCTCTATAGCCTCCTAGTCAGTATCACAGCAGTATTTGAGTGTCCACAGACAGGTGGTACAGGAGATATGAGAGATGAAGTTAGGTTACTAACCAGTAAAGATTATATCCTATGATCTTTTAATGTGCCCTAAAAATATTTTTATTTGAAAACCTTCAAAATAGCTTAGCACATAAATAAAAACATAATTAAGTTTTCCAGAGTAAATTAAAATAGAAAAATGTTATGCAGAAATGTATAAGAAATGGTAAAAGTAATGAAGAAGTTATGAAAACGACCAAAGTATTTGGACACACAGTGCTCTGTCAATTTATCACATTGCCTAAGAAACATTTTCCAACTGAGTAAATCCAGTAGTGGGATTCAAATAATTTAACAAATAATTTAGTTGAATGTCCTAATGGCTACTGTAAATATATTAGGAAAAAAATACCAAAAGGTAATTTATAATTCCATAGAGTTAATTCTTAAGAACAAGAAAAGAGGTACACAAATCTACAATATGCTATGAGAGTTTTAAAAAAGAGCAGCTGATACCAAGCAGAAGCAGACGGAGGATGTTTTGAGAATGATGATGGCAAGAAATGTACAAATTGATCATGATAAGAATTTTGTGAGTCACCAATGAAATGATTTTTTTAAGTTCATTTAAAGAAAATCAAGAAAATTCCATTTTCTTTTAATATCATTTTTCCATGAACTTTTAAAAACCTTTGCGTACACTTTTAGGTTAAAAAATTGATCATTGCTTCAAAATACTTATTCTGACAATATGAGGGCTATAGGTCCTGAATATATAAAACCCTAACCTGACCTGTTATGATAAGGTTTCTTGTGTTTTGTTTTTTTCTTGACTCTTTAATTAAAAAGTTTGAAATTAAAAAAAAAAAAAAAAAAAAAAAAATTGATCAGTTAGCCAAGGTACAACATACCTTATTTGTGTATCTATTTTGTAACTAAATTAGATTCTATTCCCTTAAGGAGAGAAGGCCTTTAATATTTCTATCAGAAGAACTTGGAGATTTGTAAATATATTACTGTATTGTATCACTCTCTACTATAACCAAATATGCAAATGCTTTTATCTTCTGACCAAAAGACAGTACTTTGTTAGAAGTCTTTATTTACTCTCCATTGCTATCATCAGTTCCAGCAGTTGGCCTTCTTGAGAAATTTTACTACAGTGTTACATAATGAACTTCATACCCTAAATTAGGGATCCTCAAACTACAGCCCTCGGGCCACATGTGGCCCATTGAGGACATTTATCCAGCTCGCAGAGTGTTTTAACTGCTGCTGCCTGTCCTGCTTAGCAGTCAACTCATCCTGGACCCACAGTGAATTTTTCATAGTTTTGGGGGAGTTTTAAACTATAGTCTCGCCCTCCAATGGTCTGAGGGACAGTGAACTGAGCCCCTGTTTAAAAAGTTTGAGGACCCCTGCCCTAAATAAAAGAAAAGACAGCAAGAATCTAAAGAATTAATTAAAATATTAAATCATCCCTGAAAAAACAGTAACACTGTTATTTAAGATATTTCCATTTGCTTCTTGATTGGAGTCCTTCCTTGCAATATTCTTCACTTTTATCTGAGCATTATTGGCTGTGTGATTTATCTATAACTATCTTTTCACTGTAGGAATCAGATCCCATTCCTTTAGAGATAGGCCTATTAGACAATAGTCATTGTGCTTGACATTATATTTGAAATAGCAGAAAAACAGGCAAATTTTCTACTCTGAACATGTTATGTTCATCTTCAAAAAATCCCTTTCTGCTACTGTTGTACTTATAACAATGTTATGACAATATTTTTAGTTCTTTAAACACATTCATAATTACATTTTTCACTCATAATATTTGTGAGAATTGGGAGTCTAATATAAAACTGAAATGAATGACAGTATGTTGCCCTCTGGTTGGTTAGCAGATTTTCTCTTTATGTTTTGTTTTGTTTAGCTTTGTTTACTGAAGTAGCAAATGCAAGGAAATAAAAATGTAGTTTTTCATCAAAAGTATAACAAGTTTTTTTAAATGAATAAATAAACACTACAAGCATAGTTCTGTCTAGTTTTGTATTCCTATGGATGAAATAAACATTACTTCAGCCACCTAGAATACATAGTTGTCCAGATGAACATTTTTTTTTAAAGTAGGGAATGTAAATTTGTGATTTCCACACTGAGGGGTCGGGCAATCACCTACCTTAGAGAGAATCCTGACTACAATTGCCATTTTAACAGTTGGTTAGCTGAACTTAATAAAAAATATTAGATATCAATTCTGACAAACCAGCGTGAACTGGCTGCATCTCAACACTGAGTGTGTCGCAAACTCCATTATCTGCATTACTATTGCCATTGCTGTTGTTTATATCGTGAGATAATCTCAAGAAGAGGCCACTTAATAAAGAAAAAAGAATAATTGTCAGAGCAAATAAATTATATTATCCTTATGATCAAAACAATGAACTCTGAAGAAGGAATTGGTTTCTCTTTAAATTCTGGCTCAGTAGTTCTTGGAGGATAACCTTAACTATAAATTATTAATGATATAATGCTTCAATTTATCTGTAAAATGAAATTGTTAAGAAGAGGAAATGGGATAATGTACACATATAAGTAGCTTGGTGCCTGATATACAGGAAGATCTCCAAAAATGAAAACTACTATAAATTTGGGAGGCAAAATTATGTTATCTGCTCCCATAAATATTTAAAGTCTATGAAATCCTGTACAGGGTCATGAGGTATTGAAATTGACTCAATGGCAATGAGAATTCAGATAAACAAGAACAACAAAAATGACATTTATAAAGGAGTTCACACCATTGGAAGGACTTTAATCCAACGATTAGAATTTATCACAGCCCTCTAAGCTAGACCAACAACTAACTAGACAAGACGAAGAGTTTTATCTCTTCAGCAATCAATGCATGCTTATAGGACTGTTGACATCATGTATCCTTGAGATAGACTTGACTTATAGTGACCTGTGGTCAACAGAACAATAAGTTTCCTAGTTCTGCGGATTCTCACAAATGTTGCTATGTTTGAACCCATTGTTGTAGCTACTGGGCAATCCATCTCTTGGAAGACTTCTTTATTTTGACCATCTGCTTCACTAAAATTTATCTCATTCTCCAGGAACTGTCCCTCCTGATAACATGTCTAAAGTATGTGAGACTAAATCTGTTCATCATCACTTTTAAAGAGCTTCCCTGCTGTACTTCTTTGAAGACAGAGTTGTTCATTTTTATAGCAGTTCATAGTGTATTCAATATTTTTCCAGCACTATAATTTAAATGCATTTGTTTCTCTTTGTTCTTCTGCTGTCAAATGCATATAAACCAAATGAAAATACAATGGCTTAGGTCACTCAAAACTTGGTCCTGGAAGTGATATCATTGCTTTTTAATGCTATTTTAAGCCTTCTATTAGCATTAACTATGGATACGAGTAAAATGAAAAATTCTTTTGGCAATTTCAATATTTTCTCCTTTTATCATGACACTGCTTAGGAGGACAGCTGAGAGCGCTCTTCTCCCTCTTCTTCGTCTTCTTCTTCCTCTTTACGCTGAGATAGAACAGCGATTGAAGGCTCGAATCTTTTGGTGTACAGTAGGGTTTTAAACTCCCTTTCAGCAAGCAAAATGGTGTCCCCTGTGTATCACTGGTTGCTAATGAAGCTGACTCCAATTCTGATGCTGCTTTCTTCTACGTATAGTCCACTTCTCAGATCATTTACTCAACCTAACGATTGAGTAGATGAAATGATGAAATACATAAGACTGATGGTGCATGTCTTTTATGACTTCAAACCATGAAATGTTCCTTTCTTCTATTCAAAGAACTGTGTCTAGGTTCCACCTGAACACAATTAAATTATAGGATTCTCATTCTTTGCCATGTTATCTATAATCTGTAATGATTCACAACATATAATCCTATGCAAGTTAATAGACCAGAGATAGACACCAGAAGAACCAGATAATGCTGACTGCCGCTACCAATTGCTCTGAAAGGGTTCCCAAAGAAGGTCCTGGAGAAAGTGGGAGGAAAATGTGGAATAAAATGTAATACTATTAAAGAGTCCATATTTACTAGATAGGTAAAAATGGTTGGAACCCCTGGGGTCATGCCGCTTAGATTATAATAAAAAGAAACAAGTAAGTATGTTTCTGGTATTCTATGAATTCAGCCAAGATTTATCAGCACAATAATGATCTATTCATTTCATAACCTCTTCTGGCTCCATCCTGAATTTCTGGAAGTTCCCTATCAATGTACTGCTGTGACTATTTTTAAAATCCTCTTCAGCATAATTTTATTTTCACATAATACCAGTTGATCATTTCTGCACTGTGTTGCATAATCTTTCTTTCAAAGAGGCTTATGTATAAATCTCTTTCCATTGTTTAACCATGTAGTTGTTTTCCAAATTACTTGGCATAGATGAGTGCACCATTTCAGGATTACATTCCTTTATCGAAATGATTCCATTTGAATCCCATCAGTGGTTGCAGCCTTGTTTTCCATCAATGCCCAGTACAGCTATGACTTTTTTTCATATCAATGATTTTTGATCATATACTGCTACCAGAAATGGTTAAAGTCTTGGTACAGTCACTGTGTCTTCATCCCCTCTTCTTTTGATGCATTCAGCGTCATCCAATATTTTGCTCACCATTGAAACTTAGAGCTTGAAGTTTTCTCCAGTTCTTTCAGTTTGAGTTATAGTTAGTGCATTCCTCTCTTCTGGCTTCCTAACTCTACGTCTTTGCATATTTCATCAAAATGATACTTTACTTTGTCTTATTGCACCACCCTTTGAAATCTGATTAGTTCTTTCACATCATCATTTCTTCTTTTCCATTTAATTACTTCCACATTGAAGTGTAAGTTTGAAAGTCCCTCTGATATCCATTTTGGTCATTTTCTTTCTTTTTAACGACCTTTTGTTTTCTTCATATGTGATATTCTTGATGTCATTCTACAACTCCTCTGCTCTTCAGTCACTAATGTTTTATGTGTCAAATTTATTCTTCAGATGGTCTCTAAATTCAAGTGGGATGCATAAGATTGTAATTTGGCTCTACTGGCCTGTTTTAATTTTCTTTAGCTTCAATTTGAAATTGCCTATAGACCATTGATGGTATGTTTGCTTTCAATCCCTAATAAGGTACTGACAGATGATATTGAGATTATCTTTGTCTTTCTACAAATGCAGTCAATTTCATTCCATTGTATCCCATCCAGCTAAGTCCACATATTTAGTTGTTTTTTGTGTTGCTGGGGGGGAATTTTCTTTCAATGAATAGGGTTTTGATCTTGCAAAATTATATCATACAATTTCCCACATAATTTCTATCATCTTCTTTGTACTGTTCTTTTACATTTTTTACATTTTAATCATTAGTACTATTGCAATATCTTGTTTAGATATTTGATTAGTTTCAGACTGCAGAAATTGGTAAAAATATTGAATTTCTTCATTGTTGGCACTAGTGAATTAACTGACACAAAGAATTAACTGGTTTTCATGGTGGGTGTATACATATTATTATATGCTGTATTTCAAGGTACAATTTATACTTCAGGACATATTTTGAAGTGTTCTTTTTGATTAAAAATATTATGCTGTTCATCTTCAATTTATCATTCCTGGAATATTAGACATAAGAATGTCCAACTGAAAATGCCCAATACCATGCTAATGACTAGGGTATTAATCTGTGTGATTTCCATTTCATTTTTAACAATTTTCAATTTTCTTTGATTCATACTTCCTACATCCCATATTCTGTTTACTAATGGATAGTTAATGTCATTCTCATTTTGAGTTGTGCACTTCAGCAAAGGAAGATCTTAGTCACCCATATCATTATGGTTGATTCTACTTTAAGAAGGCAACCATTTTCTGGTTGTGTTTGAGTATCTTCCAACCTGAGAGGCTCTTGTTCTTGTACTGTATTAGACAACGTATTACTTCTAGGTATAAGATTTATCCTGACCATTTTTTTCATAAGTAGACTGCCATATTCTTCTACTTAGTCAGACTTGGTCTGAAAGCTCTCCTAAATTGTGGTAACCCTGTTGCTCTTTGTAAAGCTGATGGCATAGGTTCCAGCAACACAGCAACAAGCAAACCACCTCATGAAGATAAACTGAGGAGTAGGTGGAAAACCAGATAGAAATAGCATTCTTTTGCCTTAGAAAAAAATCCAGACAGGTACCTTAATGAAGTTCTATAAACACCATACAGTGTCAGGATATGCATTCTTTTGACAAGTGAAACCAGTTAAGCCAAGGCAGGCCAACCTGAGATAGTGGCTGCTCCCCCTGATGCTTCCCCCCAGGCCGTACCAAGGCAACTGTAAACATAAAGGTGATGAAGAGCTGTTTTCAGAGTCCAATGTCTTGCCTCAGGACCATTTAGAAAACACTGCTGGCTAGGGAGTCATCATACACACAAGTCAATGAAATATTACCCTTAATTGAGTGGGCCATTTGACAATGCAACCAAGAGCTTGTCCAAGTAGTCAGCACTCCCCTTTACAACTCCCCAAGCCCCTCCTGGGCTAGTACCCATTTAAAGAGGGGGTGGGGGAGACCACTTTCATCACTTAAGTGTAAATGAATCAAAGTATGATATGAGTAGGGGAGCAATCAGCTTCCTCCTATGATTGATCTGTTCAGGGGAGTGAAGGCTGATTCATTCCGGTCGTGATGTTTCTGAAATGCACTGTTAGATCATTGATGCCAAACTCCCCCACACGTCCACAAATACACAGGCATATTCAAGAGTCCAGTGGGGGGGTGGGGTCAAGGATACAGGCGCATCAGTGACCTTAAAAGTTAGTAACAGCAAACGGATTTATTTTTTGACTTGAACAATGATGCTTTTACTGCTGCTGCCATTGTTTTAACTAATAATATGTAAAATTCAAGAAATTTCACTTGTGTGTTTTTGCATCTCTTGTCAGCTGACCCAATTGTGGCAAAAATCAGTGGGGGCTGAGTAGCAGCCATCTTTTCAGTCATTTTGGTCTCCAATCTTCCCTTGTTGACATTTTTTCTGTTGAGTGCTGTCCCTAGGAGGAACTGCATTTGCAATTCTTGTCATGAAGTGACTCTGGGGTCTATATAGACAATAGCCGATGCTAGCCAGAGGCAAAAGCACCTCCAATTGGCGTGAAAAGAAGCTGAGTTCAAGAAACACCTCATCTGGGTGGTAACACACTGACACATATAAATATCCTCTTCAGGCAGGTAAAAGTTATCTATGAGGCTAGTGGAGTCCATGAAGACTGTTGTATTTCTAGTCTGGAAAGTAATAAAACTGCATACCCTTTGCAGTTTTCATTGGTGTGTCAGGAGGCAGCACAGCAGAGTGGATGGACAAAGCCTGAGTCTTACTTCTAGTTCAAACCGGTGCTGCATGATCTTAACCAAGTTTCATACCCTTCTTTGCAAGAAATGCTTTATATTTTGAATAGTTCAACTCAGTATCCAGAGGCTAGCTTAACAACTGAGAATGATCGGAAAAAAGACATTCTGAGCAGGGGAAATATCATGACTAAAGAGATTGCGGGAGGTAGTATGGATGACGTGTGAGGAAAAATGCAACCTTACCTAATGACAAAGACTTATTGTTGTTGTTGTTTTTTGGGGGGGGAGGAAATTCAAACGCATGCAGATGTGGAGTTGATTTTCTTAAATTCTGGCCAAATATATATGGGGGTTCTGTGTGCAATTCACAAAGCATACCCAGAAGCATTTGATCCCCTAGCCCTGCAAGGTAAACTAGGCAATTAGGATAGTCATCATCATCATCATTTTAAAGATATGACTAAGAGAGATTAAGAAATTTACCCAAGACCATGAAACCTAATAAGTGCCAGGGCCAAGACTAAAGAGCAGGTCTTCAGAATTTCCCATTTAAGTGTCTGGGTACTTGGAGGAGCCTAAGTACAGCTTCTGTAGCATTTGATGATTTTATGATGTGCTTTGGGATTTATGGATGTTATTTTGTTGGTACCTCTCCACCTCATAATCCACAATGGCAGTGTCTGCCTTTTGTCTATGAAACATATAAAAGCACCTAGAGGATGTTAAGTGGTAGGTGCATCCAATAAATACATAAATCATAAAAAATACAAAGAGCACATGATAGCTGGTTTCCTTTCTGACAAATCTGTTTCCTTCCTGACAAGAGATGCTGCCCTGTGGTTCTTCATGTGGGGAAATAAATGTCATAAGTTATCAGCCATTTAGTAATATGCCTTGTATGCACCTAGAGTCCTGTGGGGATTTGAATTTCAAATTGAGACACGTCATTTGTGAGGATGAACATACTGCTGTGCATAGACAAAGTCAGGGGAGACTCACCAGAGGGTATTTGAGATCCCTCAAAAGACTCTCTCCTACCCCAAAATACATTCTCTCACTGCCTTGCTTGCCAGTCTTTGAAACCTCTGCCATCTTGCAGTTCTTTGAATATCAATCCCTAAGAGTCTTTCTTAATTTGTTCAAGACATCTTTGTTGTGCTCTCATGGGTCAGGCACTTTTCTAGGCACTAATAATGCATAAATTTTAAAAAAAGACAAAGCCATGCTTTCATGGAACCAGCCTTTTATCTAGTAGTGCAAGGGTGGAAGGAAGGGTTGGGCAATAACTACAGCATTGACCAAAGGCATTAGTTCAACAAATATCACTTACATGCCTGCGTTGTCTTTGTTGAGTGCTGTCCACTCAAAACAACCCCATGTGACCAATGAGGACTATCCCATAGTGCAACGGTTCTCAACCTGTGGGTCACCACCCCTTTCACAGGGGCCACCCGATTCATGACAGAAGCAAAATTACAGTGATGAAATAGCAACAAAAATAATTTTATGGTGAGGGGGTCACCACAACAGGAGGAACTGTATTAAAGTATCGTGAGATTAGGAAGGTTGAGAACCACAGTCACATGGTTTTCTTAGCTGGTAATCCTTACGGGAGCAGATTGCCAAATTTTCCTCACACAAAACCACTTGAAGTGGAGTTTTAACCACTGCACCACCAAATGTCCTTAATTAAATACATACTCTGTGCTGTTAGCATACAAACACTCAGAGTTTATCCAAGAGGTCATTTGGAATAATTTAATTTGTCACATAGTGTCAAGCCCTGCCTAGTTGTTGCCCTTCGGGGAAGTCCCCTCCCTGACACTGAAACCACTTGGTTTAACTCTATCTCTAGGACTAGTCATCACCATACATGGAACCGGAAAGGACCTAAGCAGTATCTGCCAATGCTTTTTAATTCTCCCTACCAAATTATCCTGGCAGCTAAGCTTTCATTTGTTCAACAAATATACATGTTGACTACATATGCCCCCACACTCCAAACCCACTGACATCTCGTCAATTCTGACTTAGACAGACCCTGTGTGGTGGGATAGACCTGCCCCTGTGGATTTCTGAGACTTTAACTCCTTACGGGATTAGAAAATACCCATGTTCTTCCTCGAAGTAACTTGTAGTTTCTAACTACTGACCTTGTGGTTAGCATCCCAGCAAGTAGCTCACTAGGCTATCAAGAATCCTCTTAATGCAGACAGGTATTAGAAAATCAAAGAGCCCTCTGTTATGAAGCTCAATAACATTAGCAATAAAAGAGAGAAGTGAAAGAAAACAAATACCATGTACAGATGTTGAAGCTCTGTTACTACTCACAAACTTTCTTCTTATTGGTTCCAAATTAACCCTCTAGATTTCCAGTGGTCTAGTGCCTGCAATGACACAGATGGGTTGTATCTGCGCTGTCCAATATGAAATCTCATTACCATATATGACTATTGTTTTTGTTTTTAGATGCCATGGAGCCAGTTCCAACCCATAATGACCCTATGTACAACAGAGTGAAATATTGCATGGTCCTCTGCCACCCTCACACTTGTTCCTATGTCTGACTGATCCCATGGATGAGCCACTATGTCAGTCCATCTCATCAAGGGTCTTCCACTTATTCACAGTCCTTTCATTCACCAAACATTATGCTCTTCTCCAAGGACATCTCTCCTGATAATATGTCCAAAGTACATAAGATGAAGTCATACTATTCTTGCCTCTAAGGAACATTCTGTCCTTACCTCTTCCAACACAGATTGTTTTATCCTTTTAACAGTCCATGGTACTAGTCATATTCTCAGTAAGCACCACCATTTTTTTCTTTTTAAAATCATTTCATTGGAGGCTCGTACAACTCATCACAATCTATACATCTATCCGTTGTGTCGGCACATTGTACATTTGTTGGCCTCAGCATTTTCAAAATATTTTCTTTCTACTTGAGCCCTTGGTATCAGATCCTTATTTTTCCCTCACCCTCCCTGAACCCTTGATCATTTATAAATTATTATTATTTTGCCATGTCTTACTCTGTCTGATGCCTCCCTTAACCCACTTTGCTGTTGTCCATCCCCCAGGGAGGGGTTTTATATAGATCTTGTGATTCATTCCCCCTTTCTACCCCAACTTCCCCTTACCCTCCCATAGCATCACTCTTACCACTGGTTCTGAGGGGTTTATCTGTCCTGGATTCCATTTCCAGTTCTAATCTGTACCAGTGTACAGTGTTCTCTGGTCTAGCTGGATTTGTAAGGTAGAATTGGGATCATGACAGTGGAGGGGAGGAGGAATCATTAAAGAAATTGAGAAAGTTGTATGTTTCATCATTGCAACACTGCACCCTGACTGGATAATCTCACAGCAACCCTTCTGTAAGGGGATGTCCAGTTGCCTCCAGATGGGCTTTAGGTTTCCACTCCACACTCTCCCTCATTCACAATGAAATGTTTTGTTCTTTGATGCCTGACATGTGATCCTATGGACAAATTGTTATCACACAGGCTGTTGTGCTTTTTCCATGTGGACTTTGTTGCTTCTCAGCTAGATGTCTGCTTATTGATCTTCAAGCATTTAAGGCCCCAGATGCCATATATATATATATATATATATATATACACACACATATATATATTATAGGTGAGCACGATCAACTTTCTTCACCAAATGTGCTTATGCACCCTCTTTGTCTTCCGTGATCATGTCAGGAAGGTGAGCATCATGAAAGCCAGTTTAATAGAATAAAGCGTTCTTGCATTGAGGGAGTACTTGACTGGAGGCTCAATTTCCATCTGCTATCTTAATACTCAACCTATACATATAGATCTATATCCCCATCATCATATACAAATATGATATAAATTTAGACCTCCATAAGTGCCTTTTGTCTCCTAGATGTTCCACTATTTCCTTTTATTTTCCTCTTATCCCACTATCATGCTCAGCCTTCATTTGGGTTTCAGTAATTCCTCTTGGTTACATTGCCCTTGACCAACCCCTATCAGGCCTCCTACACCTTCCTTGCCAATGATTTTGCACCATTTGTTGTTCTCTTGTCCCTGGGTTTGTTAACACCCACTTTCTTTGCCTTGCCTCCCCTATCCCATGTCCCCCTGGAACCATTGGTTCCCTTGTTCTCTTCTCCATGTTGTTTATCCAGCCTATCTTATCAAGATAGATCTGCAGAGATACTGGTATGCACAAAAGACAGAGCAAAACAAAGCAACAACAACAAACCAATGACAAAAAAAAAACCCTGTAAAAAGTTCAAGGTCTGTTTTTTTACCTTTAGGAGTATTTTCTGGTCAAATCTGACGGAAGGAATGTCACACCCTGGCCCCAAAGTCTATTTTGGCAATCTATTGGGACTTCCTTGCTCTGCAATTCTTACTGTTCGGCTGCACACCTTTAGTGTTTTCTCTTGGTATGGTGGGGTCAGATCAAGCACAGTTCTGGCACTGTGCCTCCAGTGTTGTCCCATATAGGGCTATCGCTCAGCAGCAGCAAATTTAAATGCATCATCTCTTCCTCAGTTTACAACTGCCACATGCAATGGAGAGAGAACACCATGACTTGATTCAGGCCTCACCCGAGGCCTAAAAGTAACATCCTTACACTTGAATACTCTAAACAAGTCTTATGCAGCAGACTTATCTAATGTAATATGGCTTTTGATTTCTTGACTGCTGTTTCCATGAGTATTGATTGTGGATCCTAGTAAGACAAAATACATGATAACTTCAATCCTCTCTCCATATATCATGATGCTCTGTATTGGCTCACTTGTGAGGATTTGAGTATTTTTTAACATTGAGTTGAAATCTATCTCAAAAGCTACAATACTTGATCTTCATCAGAAAGAGTTTCAATTTCTCCTCATTTACAGCAAGCAAAGTTTTTTCATGTGTATATTGCACTTTGTTAATACATCTTCCTCCAATCCTGATGTCCCACTCTTCTTCCTATAATGAAGATACTCTGATGAT